>PVJH01004110.1:0-130987 GCA_004026705.1 Nesogale talazaci | reverse complement strand
TGAAAATAACTTTGTTTCATACCTTGGCTTGTTGCCCAGGCTTGCTTACCCTATAAACTTGTTTTATTTCTCCCTAATAAACGAGACTTGATCAAACTCCTGTCTTGTCTCCATTCTTCGCGTTTCCTACCCATCTTCATCTTTCAGGCTCCGGACCCAGGAATCCACGTTCGAGTGTCCCGCGGGCCGGGACACTCATTTGGGCTTATCTTCTCTTATTTTTACAATCTTGGTCTCACTTTCTAATGTGTAAACTTCCATTATTGGACTGACAACCTCCATTTGATGAGAAGCACGTATTGCCATACATTGCTCCATTAACCATGCTGTAACAGAATGCCATCACTGTTGGCCTGCCATGTCTTAGTGATGATGCTACACTGACTCTCTACTACAAAGTAAAATAAACACTTTATTTAAAGGAAAGGATCTTTTAAAAGGGGGGATATGTATAGACAACCATACAAAATGCTGCAACACCCCAAATTGCAGGAACCATGATAAAGGTTTTTAAAGGTGTAGTAAGCAGAAGTCTGTGTTGATGGGCATGTCGGGGAGGGGAAAGACACAGAAACACTGCAAAGGGCTCATTAAAAGACAAGTTTAAACATAATCAGTAGGTATATTTCTTGCATTTTCAGACAGTCACATCATGGGGCTTGTTTAGCAAATCATTTTGTCAGGGGTTAAATTTTTGTCACATCTTCAGGCAGTTTATCTTAGCAAGTTTAGTCTCTCCCTTATTTACAAATGTAGCCAAGGCTGGAAGGGACAGTGCAAAATCTTCAACTAACAAGGCCTTGTGGTTTCCATGACTCAACTCAAGACAGGAGTCCAAAGCCTCACCTTTCCCCAGGGCGAGTGGCTGGGGGGTGGGGGGAGGGGGGCGGGGCTCATCTATCTGCCAACTCCATGGTTAACAGAGCAACATGCAACGCTTCGTGTCGTCTGGGATGATCGGTGGAACATCCTAGTTTGCAAAAATTTAATGAGGAATCAGGAGGGGAACCAGCACGTGATACATACCTATCTTAGTTATAAAATCATTGAAAGGTTTTCACTGTGTTTGAGCTACAGTCAATGCTCATGGAAGCAGCCATCGGGATCAGACAACACATTGAGAGGGGAAATCTGCTGCATAAGATCTCTTTAGAAGGGCTGAGCCCCGGTGGCGTAGTGGTTGTGCACGGGACGGCGGCCCACTGGGATGGAGATTCAATTCCAGCAATGGGGCTGGGCCTCCTACTCCCACCACTAGAGAGCAGTGATGCCCAAAACAAGCAAACAAACAAAAAAAAGAGATCTCTTTAGAATATTGAAAAACAGACATTACCAGCACTTTGCGAGCTTAGGTGCCTCTGGCCCAGCGGTACACAACCTGTGGATTGCAACCCCCGTTGGGGGTCCAATGACCCTTTCACAGGAGTGGGTCTATTCAAAACAGTAGCAAAATGACAGTTATAAAGTAGCAACAAAAATAATTGCATAGTGGGGAAATAACCACCACATGAGGAGCTGTATTAAAGTGCCACGGAATTGGGAAGGATGAGAATCATTGCCTGACCTCCGCCAAGATAATCTCAACTGCCTCTCACTGACATAAAAGTTGGACATTGAATAAGGAAGGCTAAGGGAATATCTATGCATATGAGTTATGGTGCTGGTGGAGATTTAAAATACCGTGGACTGCTAAATCAAACCATCTCAAGGCCATCAAGTCAATGCAGACTCATAACGATGGCCGGTGGTTTTCTGTGACTGTAACTCTTTACAGAAGTAGGAAACCCAGTCTTTCTCCAAGAAGATGCTGGTGGTTTCCAATTACCAGCTCTTCAGATCTCAGATCAGCACATAATTACTACAAGGACTGCTAAAAGACAAACAAATGTGCTTCGGAAAAAGTATGGCCAGAGCACTCCTTGGTGGCAAGGGTGGTCAGATGTCAACCATCTGACATACTTTGACCATGTTGTTAGGAGAGACCTGTCCTTGAAGAAAGACATCATTTTGGTAAAGTGGTGGGACCGAGGAAAAGAGGAAGGCCCTCAACAAGATGGCTTGACATAGTGAATGGAACAATGGAACAAAGCATAGGAACAATTAAACAATAATTTAACATTATCACTTCCGTCTCCTATCTATCTGCTCACCAAGATACTTTCTATGGGACAACAGCATAAATAGTTTGAAAAGGCACAAAGCAACTCTTTATGCGGGAAAGAAATTATTACGCTTGGTTTTATTGTTTTTCAATCAGTAATATTTCGATAAATGACTAAATGGTAATTAGAAAATTAGAACGCCAATTTTATTGCAATGCAAAATGGAAGGTTTTCTGTTTGCTTGCTTCTTATTTAGATCTGAAGTCAACCAGTTCAGACATGCCAGTATTTCTGTTTCTGCTTTGCACTGATTGATTGATTGACTCATAAGATTCATGTATTCAGCTGCATTTTCACTGAATTCTGTTCCAGTTTCTAAGGTCCCTTAATAGCTCTAATTTGACCCAGGTTGCCATTGAAAGTATTATTTAAAATCCAAATATCAGAGAATTTTAATAAACTTGTGTCACCGATTTTAACTTAATTTTCTTATGGATACAAATGTTCTTGTCTTTACTTTCTGGCCTAAAAGATAGTTTATCTCAATAAAATGCTTTGAGCTTGTAAAAAAAAATAGATCGTTAAACTGTTGTAATAAAGTTGTTATTGGATGCTGTTTAGTTGGTCCCTACTCATCGAAACCCTCTGTAAAAAGATTCAACCACTACCTCGTCCTACCCCATCATCACAATTGTTTTGTTGAAGCCTATTGATGCAACCTCTCAGTGAAATTGTCACGAGGAGAGTCCTGCTCCTTTTCCTTAAACCCCCACTTTACCAAGCATGGTGTCCTTTTCCAAAGACCTGCTCTCTCCTACTAGCCTGTCCAAGGGCATGAGGCAAGACCTCGTCCTCCTGCTTTCTTAAGAAGCATGCTGGTTGTGCTTCTAAGGGAGATCTGCATGCTTTTCTAAGTGCCCAGAACATAATTTACCAACAGCATAATTCAGATACATAAATATTTCTGCTTTCTTCATTATTCATTATTATTACATAGAGTGGCCTATAAAGATCAACTCTGTGAAATTGGTTGATATTGTTTTATGGATCTTTTATATCAATAGGTATTTTCTGTTTATTGCCTGATCAGTACTACATTTCATGCTTGTGCAGATCAATAAAAAGGCATAAGGGCTTCTAGGGGAACCCCCCCCCCGTAGAACTCAGAGACATATTCATTGGGTATCTTCCTGGCTGATATTCTGCTCCCCACAATCTGCCTCCCTAAAATGCCATCTGTGTATTCTCAACTGGGGTCAACTACAGACTCCATGTCCTCATTCCTCTTCTAAAGCTGTTGCAAAGCGGAAGGAAGTTTTAACTAGAAAAAAAAGTTGTATTTAGTTAACTCTAACTCAAAGCTACATTATGTGTCAGGGTTTTCAGTGACTGTGACCTGACCCAACTAGATTGCTGAGGTGAATTTAAACCAGCAACCTTTCAGTTAGTAAGGAGCTAACGCTTAAACTTTTCCACAAATCAAAGACGTGGTATTTTTCAACTGTAGCAGCAAAAGCCCAGCTCAAATCCAAAAAGTCTGTGCCAGCTTCTATAAAGAACCCCATCCTGCAAACTCAAGGTTCTGAGATCAAAATCTTTTCAATCACTCCACATGTTGCTCTCTACTTCCTCTGCTCAGTGGGATCATAGCTATGATTAGACTCCAGTGCATTGCTTCAAAGTGGACAATTATACTCAGGAAAAAATTTACTGGGATTTCAAGACTCCCAACCTTAGTGTTGATTTTCAAAGGGATTTATGTCATGGATTGAGTTGTCTTACATCTTAAAGCCACTGCCTGATAAATATCCCCCAACCACCTTGCTGTCTAGAATGGACACTGTAGTCCTGTATCAGTCATTCCATCAAAATTACAAGCAGAAATCAAAATCTCCCCCCGCAAACTTTTAAAATAAAGGAAACCTTCATCCCAGAGATGCTATTTTCTTCCAGAAAGTATAATGTTTCTGTAGTGAGTGATTAAAAAAAGGCAAAAATACAACCAACACATCTGTCCCTTACAGTACATTTTTCACAGTTCATGTGGAGAAGATTCCCAGAAACATCTGCTGCTGGAAACCCACGCCAGAGTTCTGACAGCTTGAGAAATGGTGCCAATGCCAGTCACAGCAAGCTGGTGAACGCTTGAAAGTACACAGTTTATGGCTATCTTCAACCCTTACCACAGTCAACAGGGATTGCTTTTTTTTTTTTTCAAAATGATCACAAGATTTAATATTCAAAGTAAGCCATATACAGGCTTGATGCCACTTATTACATGTATCAATTTGAGGGAAACGTTGTTTGGAGAGCCTAAACCACATTTTTCAATTAGCTGTTCCATGATGTTACAGTGCTTAAAGATTGTGGAATTAAGATCTATCAGATATGTATTATTTGTAACTAGCTGGTCATTCTGTGGTTATACCATCATTTTTGCAAATATTATACTAATCTCACATTTTATTCAACTATATGGATTTTTGTCTTTGGAGAAATATAGCATTGCTCCATAAGAAATGCATGCAACAATATCAAAGTACATTTACAAATTATTGACCTAAACATATGATTAAAATAAGGAGTACTTGAAGTAATTTTTGAAAATTATATCTTGAAAATTACCCATTTCAGTAATGCTTTGCCCACGTAAGTTCTAGATCCTAAGAGAAATGACAGTATTTTTACCACAAAGCAAATTATAAATCATGCAAAATTTTTTTGGGGGGGGCAATGTAGTTTAAAAACAATAGTTTATGAAATGGAAATCTAAGAGTAACCCAGAGCATGTTATTCTAAACTTTCCTTAGTTAAGAACACATTTTGAAGCAGGTGACAACATTAACTTAATAGTTGCTCAATTATCTGCCATCTAGGATATGAGGAATGCCTAAACCACAAATGCTTCATAATCGATCAGACTTTATTGCTAGGCATTCTGATGTTCATTGGCCAACAAGTCCCAGCGCTTTTCAAGACTATCCTTGAATCAAATTCTCTTTTGTCCTGAGCAAACACATTAAAAACTTTATCCAGTGTTGCAGTGACATAATCTGCTGTCAATTTGAAAGAGGGATGGAGCCTAGCCTGTCAATCAGGTCAGAGTCAATGAGCACTCTGTGTGGTCATAGTCTTCTGAGAATTCTAGAATCTCCTGTCTTCTGCCCTGGAGGAACGACACACACACACACACACACAAACACACTGCTTACTTTTTGTGCTGCTGAGACACTCAGAGAGATGAAGGAGACACATGGAGACCCAGGCCACCACTGAAATGGTTTTGCTGCCTCTGGATCCATAAAACTTTCTACCCACTGGTCTGTGATCTCCCAGCATTTGGCATCATTACATATGCTGCACAAGTCAAAAGAGAGTTTATGTACTGCTATAGGGCATATGGGCTAATATCAGAATTATGGACCCAATCTGGACTGGGCTGGGATGTTTTCTTACTATATACTCTTTGATATAAAGTTCTCTCTTATACATGTGTTTCTCTAGTCATCTGGACTAACACATATAGACCTTCTGGAGTGCTTTATTTTAGAGAAGTTGATAGTTTAGTTTGATATCCTCTAGTTCTTCAGGTCATAGGGTCATGTCAGCTGAGGTGTGACTGCTCCATTAGTACATAATGTTTCCTTTATGACTTTAGAATTTTATCATTCTCCTTTCCTCCACATAGGGAAAGACTAGTAACTGCACGATAAATGGCTAGTCATGAAGACCCTAGTCACTGGTCATCAAAGTAAGATGTAAAACACTAACTTTGAGAAATATGAAAAAAAAAGGTTACTGCCATCAAATCAATGCTGGCTCACAGATCAGCCATAGGATAGGGTTGAACTGCCCCCTGGGAGTTTCCCTGACTCTAACGCTTAATAGGAGTATAAATTCCTGTCTTCCTCCCAAGTTGCAGCTAGTGGTCTCAAAATATTGACCTTGGTCTTAGAAGTCCAATGCATAACCATTACAACTCCATGGCACCCCAATGGTATATCATATGATTTGCTATCCCCTGAGACTATGATTTTGATAACTGTGTTAGTCTAAGTAGACTAGAGAAACAAATTCATAGACACTCATATGTGTATAAGAAAGAGCTTACAAACAAGAGCAGTTGAATGTTGAGAAAATATCCCAGCCCAGTTCAGATCAAGTAATATGCCTGATATTAGCCCATATGTCTGATACCAATCTATAAATCTATAAATTACTCTTCAAATTCACAAAACACATGCAATGAAACTGAATACAGGATGGTCATAAGCCTGTGGTTGGAAAGACTTGGGTTAGAGGCATCTCAGCATTGACGGGGGTCTCTAGATGGTTCCTTCCACTCCAGCACTCTAGCTGTAGCTCCATCTGTCTTGTCAGCAATCATGTTTCACAGGCAGTGAGTACGTGTCCCACCTCCAGTGAGCTACTTATCCTTCGCACCTCTAAATTAGGTCATCAAGCTACAACCTCTTTGACAGACTAAATTCCACCCCTTCACTCTTAAGTCTCAAATTGATAGCAGATTGTGTAACTACCACAATACCATCCTGTATATTCTGGGTGTGTATACACCCGGTTTCTTTAACTCATTCTTCCCCTGTATCCATTAAGGTTGTCCTCATATATTTTTCCACTCTGAATAGCGTTTCAATGACCATAAGTGTGCATATGCCAATTCATAAATACCACATCTTGATGGTAAAAGTTGTAAACTATTTGCTCTTAATATATTTGAAATCTAACACCCTTTTCAAATTAGATTCTGATTCAATGGTTTTATTTTAATAAACTATTTGTCAATAAAAATATACATTAATGGAAATGAAATAAAATATTTTATCTATATACTTTAAATTCTCCATAGAAATAACTTTGAAAGGTTGCCAGAAAATTGTTCCTACATCTTTCTTATCACTTAGCTTTCTCTGTCTTTTCTTCCTAATTCCTCTTCCACTAAACAAAATAACACAAGTATAAGAATTGTCAATGAATCAACACTGTCAAAGAGGTAGAGAGCTTTATAGGAATATTAATGATCTTGTTTCTCCCACTTTAAGTTCTATGAATATCACAATTTTTCAATATATGAAAGATAATAATGACTTGTGGAAAAGTTCATTTATTTAAGAAAGACAGTCCTTCAAACAATGGACTGCTTTAAATGTCATACAGATTATGGCAGCATTTATACTTAAGTTGAAAATCAAAACATGAATTCTGGGCTTTAACAAATCCCTGTATGCACATGCTTTCTCTGAAAATCAAGTCCTTCAAGTTAATAAAAGATGATATTATAACCCCGTCTGAGTAAAGTGATTATGGACTCTGTTGCCTGGTAACAGAGTTAGTGTTAGTGTGTTTAATGATTGTTTCAGATAACTTCACATTTCAGTGTATTTTTAGGAGATATTCTGAACCAGGTAAAAACATTAATTTTGTATGAAAATGATTTTATTTTGAATGGCTGTCAAATTTTATTAACAAATTGTATTCATTAGTTAGCTATTATAGTTGCCTTTGGTTCACACAAAAATTTTAGGTTTGTTTCAATGCCAGCAAATGGATTTCTCATTTGGATTTGAATCTAACTGAAAGCTAAACCCACCTACTGCCATTAGTTTGGTTCTGACTCTTTGCTACCCTACAAAGGATGTCCAAGAGCACACCATCTCATCTTAATCACAGGATTTTGAATTTACCTAGTGGTCAATTTCCTCTTGCCCAGGTTTCAAGTGCTCGTCGTAGATATTGTCATTATTAAGTGCAGGGGCAATCCATTTTTGATTGGAATCGGGAATAACATGTCCTAAATAAAAGGTTTTTTCCATCCTACATTATTTACTCCTTAATACGGTCTTATAAGGAGTTTAGTTTAATTAAAGGTAAACTTGTGCTGTCATTATATAGAAATGTTGAAAATTTTTCACACATGTAGCACTTTATATTTATACAAATAAATATTTGCTATATATAGCTGGAATATAGCTGGAAACTTGTCTTTTAAGTTTATATTCTCAAAATATAATATTGCATTGCTATAACACTGGACTATATAATATAAACATGACAGACAGTAAAAAGTAAAAACTGTAGTACACATTATTATGAATAATTTATACCTAATCCTCATTATTTTTATGTAAATATCAACCACAAATTATACCCAATTGCTATGCCTTTCTAGCCATAATCTCTTATATGATACATTATAATTCTTGATTTCACATGCCTGTGGCTATAGTTCCATTTGAAGGGCATTATCTGCGAAAAAAGCAGGAATAGGATGAGATGAAGCTCTAACCTTCAAAGGGGATGTGGATTGATCCACACTCTTTGTTTCATGGTTATCATGATTACTGTAACTTGTCATGGGTATAAGAAATGATATCCTATAGCTGAGAAGAGAAAACCTGCTTCTTCAGTGGTCAGTGTAATTAAGATTAGTAGGAGAACAGTACCTATTGGAAACTCCCTGCCACACACCCCAGGTCAGATGTACATAAATAAAGGGAGAGCCAAGAGGTGGAGAACAGATTATCCTATTCCTGGTTAAGACTTATGTTACACCATTGACATTCAATGTAACTCCTACAAAACAACTTTTCCCTTTATGCAATGGGTAGGGAAGTTGGGGGAGATATTGAAAGGATTCACTTATGAGCAATGGAGAATATAATTCCAAGCAAATCCATCCTGCTGCACATAAAATGAAAAACAAAGGATGGCATCTCATCATGTGAAAGAACCAGGAGTGAAGCCCTTTCTCTGGAACCAAGAGCGTGGGACAGTGTGAGGGAGTTTCCAACCCCTCGAGCAAGTAGAGTGGATTGTTTTGTGTAGAAGGCAGCCTTACAGAGTTGGATTTCTCTGGGCACTGAATAGGAGAAGTTGAGCCTGCTGATCCATAGAAGTGGAATAGTATGCCTTTGGGCTGTAACCTACTAGAATGCGTGTCTCTGGGCCCTTCCTTCAGGTAGCTGAATTTAGTGACCCACCAAATTTGAGCTGAATATCCCCATGTGAAGGTTTGCCATTGAATGGTGTACTCCTTTGAGCATTTATTAGCAACTATGAAATAACTTTATAACATGCCCTGATAAACAGTTCAACCCAAGCATTTCTCACTGGAAGGACACGTTGGCTTCTTTGATAAGCTCTTTAATTATGAACCTGCTTGTGAATCTGCGTAGACATTGCAATGGATATTAGAAACTAGGAAATTAAAACAGAAAATGAATTAAAGCAACTAAAAGCTCTTACTTACATCTACTAAGAATAGACTTAATAAATTTATGATAATATGATTAAAAGGGAAATTTAGCCTGAAAGCCATTACAAAAATAGAAATCAATGGCAAGGAATGCAAGTGATATGAGAAGAAAAACTGAATCTCATTTAGTTTACAATGTTAACCATATTATACATACATACATGAAACTGGGGAAGTTGGAGAAGGTGTAGTCAGGTACTCTCCTGATGACAGCACTTGGGAAACAAACACTAGTGTTTAGAGGAGGATTTCTAAATGTTTCCAGATGATTAAATAATTGCCAGAACTACATATTCATCCAGAAAACACTTTCTTCACATATTCCCCCCATAAAATGATAAATTGTCTCCTACAGAAACCTGTCTCCTCTTATTAAAAGGGTGTTTATCTCTAAGAGTATCAACTGCCTTCAGTTTTTAAGAAGCGTGTGCCACCATTTGTTTACTGGCCTCCCAGACCTTTCCTTTGAAGTGTTCCCCTAGAGGGCTCAGAATACTCGAGATTATCATATTCCCTATTTTATTACATATGCTAACTAGAGGCTTGCAAAACATATGACTATAAAACTTTATTGCTATATAAACTTGAGACTCTTCTCCTGATATTTGAGATGTGACCCCTGTTCCCTGTCTTTTCTGGATCCTTATTTCTCTAATAGTGCAAGTGACTCTTAAGGACTCATTTGACTGTGGGGCTAATATATATATATATATATGTATATATATATATTCTGAACACATAGAGTGATTTTGAATCAGCGTGTACACACAAAATTCCCATGAATAATTGTGTTAGGCAGGATTCTCTAGAGAAACAAAAGCAGGACACTTATGATTTTACACATATGTAGATGATAGATGATAGATAGAAAGATAGATAGATGATACACACAAGCAACATGAAGGCATAAACAGCTAATTCATCCACAGAACAGTACAGAGGACTCAGTTCAGCTCACTTCTGGAAAACAGTTAATATACTGGCAGTCCTTCAACTAATGAGGGCTGCTAGGTGCAAGTCAAGGAAGCAGACAGCTGAGTCTTCTATGGAGCAATCTGGCCACAGGCAGCAAACATCAGGGCAGGTCACCAACAGTCAGTCAGATAACAGAGTCTGGTCCCGAACTCAAATGATGTATATACCAGCAGTTTGGCACAGCGGACCTTGAATGAACCCCAAACTTCAGTGACACAATCCATGGGTTGAGTGTCCCACTGGTAGTGTAGCTCTCAAGTTGAGACAGAGAACTAGCTCAGGCAGCCACACTCTGGTTTGAGCATCAGAGACCAAGAGGCAGAAAGGCGAAGCTCGCCGAGCCACTTATCTTTTTGCCCTTCAAACTAAACTGTGACCTTATTCACTCCACCTGTGTCCAGTACTCTTAACTTTCAACATGGAAATATATCTGATGTGGATATATTCTTTTCATTGCCCTAGACAGTGTCCTTCAATGAGTTAATTAAGACTATTTCCCTTGTTATTATTTTATATTCAGAGTATGTCAACCTTCCTGGATCATGTAAAAACCTTACACTTGTTACAGACATATTTCAAAGTTTTGCCATCATTAGTAATACAAGGCACAGCAGAGATATCAGTGGGAGGCAAGGAAATTGTTAACAAAATTGTGAGTTTCTAGTGGCCCATCAAAGCTGACTCTAAAACCAGCTTCTTCATTATCTATGAAGGTTTTGGATTTTATACATATTTCCTCAACATAGTTAAATGAAGAGATTGAATTGGGGCCCCTCAAATTCTAACCCTAATTTGCAGACGGTTTTGGATTTTATACATATTTCCTCAACATAGTTAAATGAAGAGGTTGAATTGGGGCCCCTCAAATTCTAACCCTAATTTGCAGACTCTTTCAAGATAATCTTCGTGGAAAGAGGCCTCACAGATCAAACTAGTTAAGGATATTGAGGATATACCATCTTGGATTTGGGGTGACCACTAAATCCAATAGCAGATATCCTTGTAAGGAAAGGAGGTTTATGCGGATGTAAGCCAAGATCAAGGTATGCATTAAGAAGGCATAGGACACTAAGAAGTTCTGTTAGGTAACTAGAAGCAGAATTAAGGGTTGTCCCTCCACGTTCTAAAGTTTCCCTCCCCCATTGCAGGAAGTAAGAAGCTGCTTACAGCTGGAGGGGATGCACACATTTAGGTCTTTGAGACAGGAAACCAGACACCAGGGTGGGACCCCATCCAGACCCTTAATTCAGCAAATGGGGGAGAGCCAGAAATTTTTCTCTCTGCCTATCTCCCCCAGTGACTCTGACACATACTACAGCTTGTCCAAGCAGCAGTCTGAGTGGCTGGGCCTTGGTCCTATGCATTTGTGCCACTTCTATTCTTTATAAATTCACTTGAATCACCAACCAGGCTTCAGCATGAATTCTTTCTTACATGAAGCCAAGGACTGAGATATTTATCCCACCAGAGAGACTCAAATGTTGCAGCAGCTGAAAAATAAATGGAGGTAGAGTTCAGACAAAGAAGTGAAGCAAAGAGTGCCTTGATTTGGGGACAAGAACTTTCAGGAGGAGAAGGGAAAGCAGAGAAGGGGACAAGCACATTTTAGTCCCCGGATGTGTCCCATAAACAAGAGTATAGATTAGGGAATTCGTGGCTGGTATTGGGACAATAGACTATATATATGGTTTGAGTTAAGGCAGGTGGATTGAAAGGGGGAAGTGAGGTTTCTGATGCCGCAGTGGTAGGAAACAATAGTAAGTGGAAGGGACCATGTACTGCCCGAGCTTGTTCTTGGGACACAATACTAGGAATAGGGGGGCCCTTCTGCCCAGGGAGGTCATCTCGTCCCTGGGAAACAATACTAGGAAGAGAGAAGTATGTTCTGCCAGATGAGTTAAATTCTGGGAAATGCTGAAGGCAGGTGTTTTGAAGGTCAGTTGCTTTAAAGCTTAGCAGATCACCTGCCCTCTTGAGAGGCTGAAATGAGAGGTGCCTAGCCCCAGAGAGGCAGCAATGGAGGGTTGGAACAAGCTGGCCGGTAAGCATTGCATCATGTGGTCACGTCTAGCCCTGACTTTTCATTCATCCTGGGTGTCCGTTTGATCAGTCCAAGCTGACTCCTCCCTAGGAATTACCTGAGTGCCCATGGACATGGTGGCATCTGTGAGGTGGACCTGATCTGCTTGCAGTTGGGCAGCTGTAATGACCCACTCTTGCTCATCAGGGGTGAGAACAGAGGTGAGGACCACATACAAGTCATGTTGGGTTAACTCATAAGCTTGGGTGCGGTATTGGAACTCCTTGGTGTATGAGGTGGGGGAGGGGCTATTAGAAAAGGACCCTGATCATTATTCTGAGATAGATCTGTGCAGGAAATTGGTGCATGAACTCTCACAGGGCCCTCCAGCCCAGTTTCTTCATGGAGCTGACAGACGCAATGCAACCCACTGTGGGAAGTCACAGGGAGGATAAAGGAGCAGGAGAGGACTGAGAAGGTGGAGACTGAGAGAGTTGGGGCTGACGAGGCTTGAAAGGTTGAGAAAGCAGGGCGGATTATAGTTGAGGATGTTACAGTGGCTGAGTAGAAGTTTTATTAGGTTCTGGGTCTACTGGAGATGGCAGGAAACAGGATAAAGGACAGGTTGGTGGGAGAGACAACACTTCCAGGGAGTCAGAGAAGATGGGGATGGTGTCTGTGAGGGAACAGGAGGTAACGGGAATTTGGAAAAAAAAAACTGCCACAGGTGACAGGGTACAGAGGACTTGGGCTGGGTCACAGGAGGCAAACAGAGAAGGATGAGAGCAGAGAAGAAAAAAAATCTGAATGCAGGAACCTCAGACCATTTTTCGTTTGGGTGACAAAAATTGTAAAGGTCATGTAGAACGCTGCAATCAAAAGTACCATTTTCTGGCCAGCACGACCCGTTGTTTAATTGGTATTGTGGCCATACTTGATTACAGAAGAATACCAGATGATTTGGGTGAAAGTCTGGAGCCAGGTCCTGTTCAGTCAGAGTTAGGGGCCTCGTGGGAGAGTTCTAAACTCCCCTGAACAGGAGAGTAGAGAGTGAACTTCACATGGCATCTGAAACTGCAGGAGGTACGGGCAGAAGATAATGACATCTCTTGGTCCCCCTCGCACCCATCAATCAGTCAGGAGGCAGCCCGATAATTCTGAGAGGGGTCCCAGCCAAAGTTAGGACCCAGTGGAAGAATTCTGAACTCCCCAAAATAGAAAGGTTCCCCTGCACAGACCTGCAGCTTTAACCCAGCAGGCAAGGACCTTGGGTCAGTGACAGTAAAAGACATCACAGGAAAAAATAAATAAAAAAAAAAGAAACCACAGGAGGCTAGGAAGGGGAAAGGGCCTGGCTTTGTGGCCAAATGAATAGGGGGCCTTTGTCCAGGAGAAAATGGATTTTAGAGTAGCTCTGAGAGCAGGCACTGTAGAACTGCTAGCACAAGACACAGGGGCACTTATGACAAGCTGAGACTCACCCTCTGCACTGTATTCCAATCTACAGATGCAGTGATTTTTAGGCCCAGTGCCAGAACCTCATCAGCAATAGGGACCCCAGGAAGTAAATACAAATACAAAAGCCTGGAGGCCACATGAAAGGGAAGAGAGACACAGAGAAAAGGTAGATATGAGAAACTGACCTTATCATCACACTCCTTGTGGGGAAAGGCTGTAATTTCCAGCTCCTCTTGGTACTAGGGTAGCAACATAAACCCCTGCCTGGAACCTTACAGATCCTGACACTTCCCTGTGACTTTGCTGGTTCAGTGTCAAGAAAGACAAGCAAGGCAAATGAAACAGGATGGGCCTGCACAGAAATACTGAGCAGAGAAGCACTTGCACAGGCAGGCCTCATAGGTATGTAGAAACGGAGGATGGGGCTGGCATGCCAGCCAGAGGGAGGCCGAGGCAGCGCAGCAGCCCCTCCTGCTGATCCCAATTATTTTGGCAACAAGATGAGAGGTAAAGTGAGACAGAGAAAGACATGAAGCAATGGGTGCTTTTTTTGTTTTGTTTTGTTTTGGGGGCATCACTGCCTCTGGTGGTCATGGGTGCTACCCAGTGCCACTCCTGAGAGCCACTACTGGAGAGGTGCTATATTCTGCCTGGTAAGGTAAGTTCTGGGAAACAATTTAGGCAGGTGCTTTGAAGTTCAAGTGCTTTGGAGCTTAGCAGCTCATCAGTCTCCTTGAGAGCCTGGAAAAAGGGGTGCCTAGCCCCCAGAGAGGCAGGAACAGGGGGTTGGAACAAGAGGCCAGCTGGTCTGGGCCTAGCCCATGCAGCAGCCACAGAAACTATGAGACTAACCTAGAACAACTTCCCCTCAGTCTGCAGGAGAAACCAAACTTCTGAAATCTTCATTTCAGTCTGTTTACTTCTAGAATTATGAGAGGATAAGGTTTTGCTGTTTTAAGCCATAGACTTTGTGCTGAATCATTATAGAAGCCCTTGGAAACCCATGACAACCACAATCTCTTGGTGTTGATTTATAAGGAACCTATAATACAGTGTAGAATTAGCCCTGTGGGTTTCCAAGAATGAACCTCTTTACCAGAGGAGAAAGCACCAGCTTTCTCCCATGGAACCACTGGTGGTCTTAAAGTATTAATCTGTGATGAGCAGCCCAACAGTGAACCACTACACTGCAGCTCATTGCTTCTTGGTGAAAAAAGTTCCACAGAAATTCCCCTCTAAAGAGATAACACAGTTGATCACACATAGCCACTTAAGCACTTGACAAACACCTTCTCCTCCCACATTCTTATGGGACTTGCCCACATAAAACATGTCACTTATTGGAAAGTGGAGTTATTAAATTAGCACATTAGAACTACCTCTCACTGGACACATTACAATGACCCTTTCAGTGAGGTAAGGTCAGATTACCTCTTCAACAGACCTGAATGCAGTGATAAGGGGAGTCAGAGGCTATTATCATTAGAAACTATTGCCTCCCTGATGGCAATGATGATGACCTTACCCATGTATAGGTCCTTTCAGTGCAGAATGGCCCCAACCATACTATGTACTTAAAATAACACACCTTATCTGTCACTAAAATGTTGCTGCTTCCACAAATAGCATAAGTGCAAACAGATCCGTGAGGAAGAATAGAAGATGAGTTTTTTTGAGGGTAGGTGAATTGGGGGCTGGGTGGCATTCTTTAAGTGTTTATGTTTTTTATCTGTTTTATTCAAAATTATTATCATGCTTCAAGCTTCATCATGGTGATGATTTAACACTTTAAGATATCAAAATGGAGATTTGAGTTTATAACTCAACTGAGAAACAGGACATCACTTTATAAATTCATGAAAAATTATTTAAATTCCCCGGTTGATGACAAATCAGTCTACATTTCTTCTTGCACTGCTCATTTCCCCCCAATATATCCAGATATCCAGGTGAGAAAAATAATTCTTTCTCCCATAATTTTTTTTTGGTTAGGTACCAATTACTCAGTAAGTCCAAGGAAATTTACTGTAAGTAACAATGTGGCAGGGTATTTAGTAGAACCCAATCTAACTTCTGAATGCATCATTCTGCTATTCTGTGATATATATTTTTTAAAAAGTTAAAGTAGACCTGGTTATTTTGTATTATGTTCACTATCAGTGACGGTCTGCTTATGCATATACGTCCTCACCTTTGTTTATCTTTCTGGAAATCTTGAGTTGCCATCCAAGGACAACAAACAAAAGGCAAATGGGGAGGGACACAGAGGAAATCCTCAGAACTGGACCAAGCAGTAATATTGTAATAAACAGAGAAAAGATTGAAGCTGTCAAAATTCTCTTTTTACTAGGATCCACAATCAATTCCCCTGAAGTGGCAGTCAAGAAATCAAATGCATCTAGCATCTAGCAGATTTGCTGAACGAGTTCTATTTAAAGACATTTTATTAAAAGAAAGATCTCTTTGGATTACTAAAAGATCTGATTTTGTTCTTTTTGAAGATCTTTTTCTATTAAAGCAAGAAAGCACATCACTTTACTGACTACAGGGCTTCTGACACATCTATTCAAATGCTTCATCTGCATATGAAAGCCAGACCATGAACAAGGAAGCTTGAAGAAGAACTGGTGCCTGTGTCTTATGGTGTTGGTAAAGAATATTAAATATAGTATGCACTGACAGGAGAACACAGATATTTGGTTTGGAAAAAGTACATCCAGAACGTCCTTTAGAAGAAAGGATGTGACACTTAATTACATCTTATTAGGACAGTCCAGTCCCTGGAGAAGGCTATCAACTTGATAAAGCAGAAGGAGAAGGGAAAGAGAAGACACCGAACAAGATAGATTAACATGATGATTACAGAAATAGACTCAAGCACATGGCAAAAAACGTTAACCCTGGCCTCATAGAGTCAATTATATACCAAGCATGTGACCCATTTTTGGCATAATGAATTAAAATTAGAATATGTGTGGGTTTTAATATTTTTCAAGAAATATCGATGAGAAAGTAGGTTTTTTTGGATGCTTGCCAAGTTTAGATGAATTTGCTTCTTTCCTCTCTTTCTCTTTCTCTCTCTCTCTCCTTTCCTCTGCCCCTCTCTCTTTCTTTTGCCCCTTCCATTTATCTGCTCCCTTTCTTCTTTTCCCCTTGCACATCTTTAAAGACAAGCTTGATTATTGTAATTTATGTAATCTAAATCATGCTCTAAGAATGCAACTTTCTTAGATACACATGTATAATTGTTAGGATGCATAATAAAATGCAAAGCAATCGATACCAGCTGATTGTAGCGGTTGGGGTCATTCATTATTTACATTGGATAGAAACAGTACACTCTAAAGTGCTTGTGACTCCTGAGTGTAAATCATGAAATGCAATGTTATCAAGGCTGAAGGCGAATAACAAATTGAGATCAATCCTACAGGATAGTACAAATAGATGAAATTGTCTTTGGTGAATTGGAATGGGAGTTTATCACGGGAGATTTTCTACAGTGTTATGACAGAACAATTTCACTCTAACCTGAGGGCATCATCCCATGGGATGGTCTGAGGTTTATTTCATTTACATGTAGGTCAAGCATCCCATTGATTTTACACTGCCCGTTTTGTTGGTTTTCTATGAACTCTAATTTATACCAAGATCTATCTGTGATCCTGGAGCAGTACATAGGAAATCATGAAGGCTAGCATGAGGAAGAGGGCTGTGGCAGTCTTATTGGGTACTGACAGCAATTCCATAGTGGCGTGCTAGTGTAGTGCAAGTCTTTGGAGTGAAATTGGGGAAATTGAGGTTTCAATCTCAGTTTCGTCATTTAATTCAACTCGACTTTAGTCAAAGTATTCAAATTTTGGTTTCAGCATATTGTAAGGTTGTGTTGGTAATGGTATCTATTAGTGCAAACATTGTTGTTGTAGTTGTTAGGTGCTGTCAAGCTCAGTCAGACACGTGGGTACAACAGAAGAAAACATCATACTCCAGTGCCACCCTTACAATCATCCCAGTGTGTAAGCCCATTGTTGCAGCCACTTTGTCAGTGCATCTCCTTGAAAATAATTAAAAGCATGAACTGATTAAATTCAAATCAAATTCCTTACAAATATTCAGCTAATTGCAATAGGTGTGGACCAAGGAATTGTCGATCATCTCCTATGAATAGGATATGATACCAGGACTTCCTCATAGCTCAATTTGTTTTGATCATTATTTGATATGGATATTGTAAAGAAAAGAGAAAGTAAGTCAGGTAAATTGAAAAAAAATGAAATTCACCCAGCTGAAAAATCAATTTTGAGCCAATCCTGCATGCCAGTGAATATCACTTGTCAAAAATTCTGAATCCCTTACTTGTGAGATAAATGCTCCTATCCCAGTAAGGTCATGTGTTTACATCAACTGCACTGATGTCTAAGCACGGTGTCATTTTTGCTTCCGTTTTTAAAAGCCTTTACCCTTGTTAATCAGGGTCCCAGAGAGAGGATAAAAAGAAAAGATAAAAAAGGAGTAAGGGAAAGGAATCGCAAGAAGATATGCAGCATACATGTATTATGACAAGTAAATATTTCTTGCTTGAATCCAATAAGAACTTGGATCTGACTGCAGCCATAGACTCACCAAGCCTAGTCTAACTGATACAAAGGCAGTTATTGCTCCTTCTGTCAATGCCTGCCTTTCAGACAGAATATATGTAACATCTTGTCTTTGCAATTTTGTACCAAGCGGTGATAAGGCAACTATGTCTATTGACCAATAATCCCTCTGCATATTGAACTAATCATTCTAGGCTTAGTAATTAGTGATTTGGAAGGAGTGATGTTTCCACAAAACATAAATGTTGTATTGATAAAATTGAATCATTTTATAGATTTTCTTCTTTGAAAGTAATAGGGAATCAAAGTAAATGCATATTTAATTACTACGGATGTGTGATTTCTCATGGATGATCCCTTTAGACTTAATTTCAGAATCAGTAAATTCCTGTTTTGATTACTTTTTTCCTGATAATTTGTGTTGAGCCTTTTCATCTAAATTAGCCAAATTCAGAAATAAATTTCATCTGGAAAATTTTGTGCCAATTAATTGTAGCTTTAGTGTAAGAGAATCATGATATAATGAAACATGGCAAATGAATTAGACAATTACAACATAAACTAATCACATCCTCAGACAACAAGTAGGATTATCCTACCAATAATTCAGCAATTAAGATGATGAAGATACAGCACACAATGGTTAAAAATAACAGGCCACAAGAAAATTAAGAAACAAGTTCATTTACATCAAATTGAATTTGACCCACAGAGGCCCTAAAGAGAGAGACCCTGTGGACCTGTCTCTGTGGGCATCTTAGGCTGTAAGTTTTGGGGGAATAGTAAAACCTCATGTTTATTCCACAGAGTGACTGCTGGTTTTGAACTTATAAATCTTCTGTTAGCAGTCAATTCTATAACCCACTGAGCCACCAAAGAACTATCATACATGAATAGCTTTTTTAAAAAATGTGGTTTGGTGGGGCTGAACCCCGGTGGCGTAAATGGTTGAGTGTGGGACTGTGGCCCACAGGCTTGGAGGTTCAAATCCAGTGGCGGCTCTCAGGAGCAGCACTGGGTAGCACCCACGACCACCAGAGGCAGTGATGCCCAACAACAACAAAAAATTGTGGTTTGTTACCAAAATGTGGGATCTTACTCATAGTGACCCCATATAAAATTGAAAAAAAATACTGTTGGTTTCAACACATCTTACAGACCTTACTGTGCTTGAGCCTATTTCTGTAATCATCATGTTAATGTATCTTGTTCAGTGTCTTCTCTTTCCCTTCTCCTTGTGCTTTATCCAGAGTGATATCCTTCTCCAGGGACTGGACTGTCCTAATAAAATGCAATTAAGTGCCACATCCTTTCTTCTAAAGGATATTCTGGATGTACTTCTTTCAAACCAGATATCTGTGTTCCTCTGTCAGTACACACTGTATTTAATATTCTTTATCAACACCATAGGACACAGGCACCAGTTCTTCTTCAGGTTTCCTTGTTCATGGTCTGGCTTTCAAGTGCAGATGAAGTGTTTGAATGGGTGGGTCAGAAGCCCTTTAGTCAGGAAAGTGATGCACTTTCTTGTTTTTATAGAAAAAGATCTTCAAATAGAACAAAAAGAACATAAACAGATCCTTTAGTGATTCAAAGAGATCTTTCTTTGAACAAAAAATTTCTCTAAATAGAAATTTTCCAGCAAATTTGCTAAATTGCATTTGATTTCTTGACTGCTGCTTCAGAAGAACTAATTGTGGATCCAAGTAGAAAGAAATTCTTGACAACTTCAATCTTTTTCTGTTTATTGCAATATTACTGCTTGATCCTGTTCAGCGGATTTTCTCTGTGCACGTCCCCCCCACCTGGTTTTTGCTGTGTTGTTCATACTGGAGACTGGTCTTTGAGTCACTGTGATTATTGCTTCAAGTCAACATTGCTTTCAACAAGCAAGGCTGTGTCACCTGCATATTTCAGAGTGCTATGAGAATTTCTCCAATTCTGATATCATATTCCTCTTCCGACATGATAGTCATTTTAAAATATATAGTTAAAATTGTAGGCAACCTGTATTGAACCAAAAATCAAAATGCGTATGCTTTGTTCTACAAAATATCCTACACTGATGTTTACACATGTCAATCATATTTCTCTGAAGAAATCCAAAGTCTTCAATTTGCATGTCATCAAAACAGCAGTTTTGGCATCCTCAAAGGACTAAAATTGTGTTTCACTAAAATGCTCCGTGATTTGGAGGATCAAAAGGAAGCCTGAACAAAAAAGATGAGTGCATTAGGATGAATGGATTAAACTTCCCCAATGAAATTCTGTCACGGGGCAGCCTTTATTGTCATGTTGTTGCGAGGGGAAAAATCATCAGCACAACTTTCCTGGCCTCACCAAGGCAGTTTTCGATTTGCTCAAAATTTCTACCCAATACGTCTTCGTGATCATCCTGTGTTGTTCAAGAACAGTAACCAGAGCACTCTTTTGGGATCCCCCAAATCAGAATGTGATTGTTGAACCTTAAATAAGGAAGACGGTAGAAGAATGGATGCATTTGAATTGTGGAGACTATTGAAGGTGCCATGGGTTGTGAAAGGAAGAACCACCTTTTGAGGATGGCACTGGATCATCCGGGGTTTTGTTCTGTTGTGTGTAGCGCAGGTACCGACTCAATGGTATCTACCAATCATACTGAATCAACTTTCTTTGGAACAGGCATAAAGATATTTCCTTCTGGTGGGCTGCCAAGGGAGTGTGTTAGTCCGGGTAGAGTAGAGAAACAAATTCACAGACAGTGATATGTGTCTAAGAAAGAGCTTTATATGGAAGAGCAGTTAAATATTGAGAAAACATCACAGTGCAGTCCAAATGCAGTACCTAAGTCTGATATTAGCCCATATGTCTGATACCAAACTATAAAGCCCTCTTCAGACTCAGGAAACACATCCAATGATGCTGAATACAGGAAGATCCCAGGCCAGTGGGTGCAAAGTCTTGCAGACCCAATAGCAACAGAAACAACTGAGCTCTGGCAGGCTCTCCGTGTAGCTCCTCCAGTCCCCAGGGGGCACAGGGTCAGTGCCTTGTGTCTTGTCAGTAGGGCACCTCTCAGGGTGTGAGCAGAGAGAGAGAATGTCTTCTGCCTCCAAATAGGAAATAATGGAGTTCCCAGAATCCTCAGGAGAAGGCCATGGCCACACAGAGGCCTGATTTGCTTTATTCTGATTGACAGGTGAGACCCCACTCCCTCACTCTTAATCTTCACATTGACACCAAAATATGTAACTACCAGAGGTAGTGAGTGACTCCAGCATCACTTAGTTTATTCAAACATTTCAAAGACACTTCATCAATTCGTGGAGATTTATTGATGGAAAATGTCCTCAATGCAGCTTAGATTTCTTCCTTCACTATCACCTCGGTACCACGGATTCTGTACCATATGCCAACTCCTGAAGTGATGGAACGTCAACAAATTGTTTCTGATACATCAATGAACCCATTATTTATAAACCAAAACAACTACTTATTCATGTCATATTTAGGATGGGCATCAATTTTTGATCTATTGATTCAGACTAGTATTTTTTAACTTCACATTTTAAAATAAGAAATTATTGTTATTACTGAACTATTAGTATATCCTAAGAAAATGATTTGATAATAAGAAAATGATTTGATAATAAGAAAAGAACATAAATGAAATATTTAAAATTACTTTATTGGGCACTCATACAACTCATCACAATCCATACATGCATCTATTGTGGGTGGGAAGTCTTGCGGACACAGTAGCAATAGAAGCAACACAGCAAATTTGTCAAGCACATTGGTATATTTATTATCCTCACTGTGCTCAAACATTTGATTTCTAAATGAAAGTTTTTTTGTATGGTATTATAATTGTGTGGTATATATTACTGATTATAAGATGTATCCAAAAAGTGTTGTCATAAATAATACAAGTATACTTCAGAGATATTACAGATTCTTTTCTAGAACAACATAATAAATCAAATATTGAGTTGTATGGGCCCCCAATAAAATGATTCATTTAAAAAAGGGGGGGTAGAGGAAAGGGGAGCTTTTTTTTCTTAAAGAGGAGCTTGTACCAAGGGCTCAAGTGAAAATGTTTGGAAATGTATGTGGCAGCATGTGTGCAAATGTGCTTGATACAAATGATGTACTGAATGTTGTAGTAGCTGTAAGAGCCCCCAATAAGATTATTTTAAAAATTGTTTTTAAACAAATTAAGACACATTTGCATTACCTCAAAGTGGGAATATGATAAGTTTTCATAACGACTTATTTTTTTTCATTTTGCTTAAACATTTTCAGGATGTCTATTTGACTTAACAGTATCACTATTGCTGTATATGAATCCATAGAATAAAATGGAAGTAGAAATGGAAGCCAGAAGAAAAGCCCATTTTTCTTTCACCAATAGCAAAAATGGTTCATGAAGAGCATTTGAAAATACAACAATGCTAACCATTAAAAATCTACAAAGTATGCCATGTCAAAATTTCAAATACCAACATGGAAAAGTGATCATTGAATGGCTATATGGATATGTGTAAAACCTATTGTACACTTTAAAATATTACAGAAGTGATCTGTTTATTGAAGAGAGAAACCAAAATGATGGTGATACTCCAAAGAACTGTTAACGCCTCAAAAAGGTTAGTGAAATGATTAAGCATTCTTTGAAGCGGAGGAGATTAAGGAGACAGCTCATTGAGGGAAATAATTTTCTACATGGAACAGAGGGACGCGGTTGAAGCTGCAAAGCTATTTGAGCAAAAGTCATAGCATCTGAGATAAGAAAAAGATGGGCAGCAATGGAAT
Source organism: Nesogale talazaci (assembly GCA_004026705.1). Lineage (NCBI taxonomy): Eukaryota > Metazoa > Chordata > Mammalia > Afrosoricida > Tenrecidae > Nesogale > Nesogale talazaci. The sequence goes on along the minus strand of PVJH01004110.1, from coordinate 107,770 downwards.
CCAAGGCCTCTTTTCCTCTCCGAGTAAAATTCTTTGGGAATTTGATTCCTCCACAGTTGAACTATAAGGACAATTCCGAGGCCATTCTGATTCAGTATTCTAATAAAACACTTCTGCCCTCACCGATCATTCACTCCATGTTGAATCCAGCTCGCCGTCATTCATCCTTTCATTCACTCAACAAATACATATTGAATAGCCCTCACCTGCATGGGCCTGTGAAGGCATTGCAGCTAGCACAGGCTAACCTGAGCCTCCATGGATGACTGTAACAAATGACATGCGCAGTCACTCATGATTCCAGATTTAGGTCTAGTCATACTTTGAATATTTGTCTCAGAAGATAGACATCAGTTAATCAAATCCTAGAACAGACTATGCTGCTTAATAACTATATCATTGCCATGACTCTGGAATAAGATATAATTCTAAACCTCTAGTGGGCGCTGCTCAGACTTTAAAATCTCTGAAAAATTTTGATAGGTGACACCCGAATGACCCAACCAATTTAACCTTCAGAGTCAAATGACCTCAATTGACTCAGTAAATATGGAGGCAGGGGTAAAGAATATAAACAAACACACAAATCTGTGCACATCATGGAAATATAGTATGTGTCTTGAAAAATGTCCTTAGACAACTTCAGAAACTATAGAAGTAATTATGACAATCATTTTGATCTGACAATGTGTGCATACATTTGCATATGTGTTTTGTTTTATTTTGTTTTTAAGTTTCTGTTGTCAAGAAATTGACTTACGGTGAGTGCCTCTAATGAAGTAGAACTGACAACCTTTTTTTTTTGTAAATCATTTCATTAGGGGATCATACTATCACAATGCAAACATACATCTATTGTGTCAAGCACATTTCTACATTTGTTGCCATCTTCAGTTTCAAAACATTTTCTTTCTACTTCAGCCCTGGTCTAGCCGGATATGTAAGGAAGAATTAGGATCATGATAGTGGGAGATGGGGGGAAGTCATAAAAGAACTAAAGGAATGAGACCTAATTCTCATGAATGTTTCCTTGCTGCTATACTGCACCCTGACTGGCTTGTCTCTTCCTTGTGACCCTTCTGTAAGGGGATGTTCAGTGTCTACAGATGGGGTTTGGGTCTTTGCACTGTACCCCCCCTAATTCACATTGATATGATTTTTTTTTCTGGGTCTCTGATGCTTGATACCCAAGCCCATTGTCACCTCAGGGTCACACAGGCCTTCTTCCATGTGTACTTTGTTGCTTCTCAGCTACTTGTTTATTTTCAAGCCTTTAAGATCCCAGATACTTTATCTTTCCCTAGCTGGACACCATCCAGCGTTTCTCACCACATTTGCTATGCATCCATTTTGTTTTTGCTGATCATGTCAGAAAGATGATCATCATGGAATGCCAGATTATTAGAACAAGGTAGAACTGGCCACCTTTATGGAAGTATATTACCAGGCATTTTTTTCAAACATCCACTGGGTGTATTAAACTGCCTTTCTGGCTTAATCAATGGTGCTTTAGGCCATCTATTCTGCATGGGAAAATTGAACATTGAATAGGGAAAATAGAAGAAGAATGGATGGATTTAAAATATGAATTGGCCAAAAATATTGAAAACACCATGAACAACTAGAGTAAACCAGTAGGTCTGCCTGGGAAGAAATCCACTCAGAATGTTCTTCATTAGTGAGCATGGCAAGTTTTGTCTAAGATATTTCCAACATTTTATCAAGAGAGATCCATTCCCCCAGAAAGAGCGCTATGCTTGTTAAAGTACAAGAGAAAAGGAGGAAAAACTTTGACAACATGTATTGTCCGGGGGCTGCCAAAATGACCTCAAGCATAAAAACAAGCATGAAGTCGGCGTGGTAACAGGAAGGGATTCATTTGGTGGTTCATAGCATCACGAGGAATTGGAACCAACTCAATGCTATGGAACAATACCTTGTGGATGCGAGTACATGGGTGTGTGTAAATCAGAAATGCTTGGTACTAGAATTCTAGTTTTTAAATGGGGTTATCCCAAGCAAAACTTGTTTACACATGTCATCCGTGTAAACACGGAGCAAACACGTTCTATAATAATACCATAGTCTTAATCTTGTTAAACTCCAGATTCAAACTCATGGCTGCGGAGTTGACTCACTCTGACTCCAGGATCCTGTCAATCTTGTTAGGGTCTCGTTCATCAAAGGTCCAATCCAAACAATGGCTTCTAGGGGGTCTTCAGGGATAGGCAATTTTACAGAATAGAAGTCAGCTGAAGGATGGATAGCAACAGTCATTTTGAGTGAGATTGTATTGTGCACAGGGTAGCTTTGAGTCAGGCCCTACTTGATGGCACCTGACAACAAGAACAGCAGCTTATCTGTAAGATATTATTCCTTGTATTATGTCTACACAACAGAATTGAGAAAATGTTAACAGTTATAATCTTTTCATGGTGAATATTAAGCTGTTTGTTGTAACGTCTCTTTCACTTATCTGTCTTTAATTAGAAAAGAGCTCACAATTGTAAAACACTCAAAGATTGTCCAAAATTATTTGACATTTTCAAATTCACTGACTGTTATGCCAGTTTTATATTTCACACATAAGGGAAAGATCTTTCCTATGAAAAATGTTACTAAAGATTTTCCCTTCTCTGTTATACCAGTTTTCCAACCAAATTTTTCTTCATCATGAATTTTATGAAACAAAGTCCCAATGGCCAGAAAGAATATTGCAAATAGTAAAAATAACACTTAAGGGAAATTGCTATGTTAATGCCTCATAAGGACTCAAGATATATGTCAGCATAAAGGAGATGTATCCAGTGCAGATATTCAAAGGGAATAGGTGTACAAAAATAAACAATGCTACAAGTATATATTCTAGAAAATATGGGGTACCATCTACATTTTGGACATTATAAGATTTGAGTGAAACTCAGTTTTTCCAAACAATCTTTACCCATGAGGTTACGCATATTTGATTTCCATCTAAGCATATTTTTTTGAAAAATATAGATTAAAGAAATTAAGTCAAACAAATGATAATTTAATAGAGCAAATCTATAAAGTTAGCCATCAAAGATGTATGATTCTATTGCTAGCCTATCCTTGAGATGAAGTCAATTTGAGGTAAAGCAAACATGCCACTAGCTAAGGAGCTAATTTTAAAATGAAGTGTAAGCTTGAGAGAATTCCCATGTAAATATATTCATTCTATCTTCAAGAAGAATCACCAAAATGATGAATTTATTCTCACAGGTCTTTAGCTATCTGATGGCACACCTAGTCCACGAGGAAGCATGAGACTGCCCTATTGCCTTTCATGACCTGGTTGGTTATAACCATGTGTTTACTTCCCCAAGAGTGTAAACAATAAACCTGACTGAGCACCAAAAGGAGAGGTGCAGGAAATTGGGATTTAACTCACTGAAATGTCTTGGAGCTTCATGAGCTTTACTGTTTTAAAAACAGTTATGTGAGGGGAGAAAAAAACCTCAAACAGTTATCCTAAGTGCCTTGAGGTACTAATGCTGCAGGTGCCAAGTTTATGAATCATATAAATTCTTCCTTGTTAGCTGCAGTTGCATACAGTTTTCTCTAAAGATAAAATAGCTCCAACTGTATTACTAAACATGGCATGTTTGAGAATTGGGTAACTATAGAACTGGTCAAAGGCTCTAGCCCAACAGTAAATTTTGCTTATGTGCAGATGCATTTATTACTGAGACCGATGGTTTTGGAATGAATTCAAAGTGGCATTCTTTGTTTCATTCTATTTGAAAATATCTTCCTATTTCTAAAGATCCAGGTCACCACCTGCCTATGTGCTCTTATGTGGTGACTTGCATGTTGTTGTGACATACAGCCAGCATTTCAAACGCCAGCCGGCTTACACACCATATGCAGGTTTCAGCCCAATTTTCAGAGTAAGATGAAAGGACTGGAATGATTCACAACAGAGTGTAGTCAGATATAATCCTGGAAGAAGAGGACACTAGGTTGAAAGGCATGCAAAACACACAGTGGCTACAACAATGAACTTCAGTATACTCATCGTTGGGAAAATGGTGAAACACAGGGTACCATTTATTTATGTTATGCAACAGATCATTGAAAAAATCATGAGAAAATAGAATTAAAGGATAATGAGATTTTTCCACACACTTTTTGAAATGCCCCTATACATGGCTTGTCATGAGACAGAGCTAATTTGATAGCTTTGACAACAAAAAGCTGGGGGATTCTTATTGAAAAAAGCATAAAATTGGAGTTATTACTACTTTGGGAGTGAGACTTGACTCCTGTGATTATTCTATCAGTACTTAGCTCACCATCATTGATTTAATGCCAACTCAAAACTACCCTACAGTATGGGGTGAGCTGACTCTATGGTTTGCCCCATCACAATGTTTTGGGGTACCAGAACTTTCCATTAGGCAATGTTTCAAACTTAGAATCTTGCAGATCTCAGGCCAATGTAACCACTATGCCACTAGGAATCTTTATCAACCTCTTATTTAAAATCAAATGCCAAAGGCAGTGGTTTTCAACCTTTCTCAAGCTGTGACCTCATTTTGTTGTGACCCCCCCCCAACCATAAAATTATTTTGTGGCTACTTCTTAGCTATAATTTTGCTACTGTCATGAATTGTAATATAAATATCTGATACGCATATATTGATATTATTCTCAGTTTTGCAAGTTGATGATGAATCCTCATTTTTACAAGTTGAACATAATTAAAGCATAGGGATTAATCATAAAAACAATAGGTAATTATATATTGTGAAATATTTATTTCTAATGAACAAATAAATGAAACTTTGTGTTGAAGCATGGTGTAGCATTGGTAACAGTTTTCACGCCAGGTACTCTTATGTGGGTGTATCTGCCTGTGGATGGACCTGCCTGGAGATGGTAGAGGAGCAGTGTCTCAGCTTCTAAGACCATCGGGAATATGTGCTCTCCAATGGTCTTTAGGAACCCCTGTGAAAGAGTCATTCAAACCCCAAAGGGGTTGCAAAGGGGTTGAGAACACTTGCTTAAGATAACATTATACTTTCGATCTTTTCTATTTTCATCTGTAAAATGAATAAGATAATATTACCTATGGTGTTTGTCATCATAGTAAGAAAAATCATTGCAAGAAAAATATCTTGGAACCATACTCAATGCATAATAATCCAGAAACCAATATTTGTCAAATTGGTGGAGAATAGCAGAAACAAAAATAGTTGTAAGCCAAAATCAAATGGCATAATATATTTCATAAAGACCATGTTCTGCATCCTTCTCTGGTAAAGTTATAACCAGTCACTTAAGCGCTCCTGAGTAGTTATTATAAAGGGTGTGAGTAGCCAACTTGTAAAAATTGGTCTCTCCCTGCCCGGAGGAAAGTGTGAGTAAAATCCGAAGATGTGAAAAGAGTTGGTTTATGGGACTAATAGAAAATGAGCACCACAGTCTCACAGCCCTGAGACCAGAATCTCTAGATGGTCCTCAGCTACCATGATGAACTACTAGAAAAAAGAATCACATTAAAAGGATGTGAATGGAATGGGAAGAAAATGTTGACTATAACTCAAAATCATAGACGAGACTAAGCTCACCGGTTTCAGACTGGTACAGCCCTCAAGACTAGTCACCTTTCCGGTGACAATAATAAAGTATTTAAGATCACAATGGCAGAACGTGCCCATAGACAATGTTCTGAAGGTTAGGAAAAACTAACTATTGGAAATAGGAAATGTGGAGCAAGTAGGATAAGTCATGCTACATTGAAGGGATTGTACTGCATGAATTGGAGCAAGTAATTCTCACAGAGTTGAATACCTTAACATAGGTAAGGAGGTACAAGTAAATATCTTTCAGTTAGTCTCTGCTTTCAGCTATGAATTGTCTGATGTCATCATTGATAATCCTTGTTTCACTTCCTCTTCTGATTCTAGCCAGAACCTCTGACAGCTCTCTGTCAATGTACTGCTGCGACCACTGTGGAACACTCTTAAGAAAAAAGTTACGTCCATGGAATATCAGTAACACTATTCCAATATCTATATATCTTTTGGTTAACTTTTCTTTTGAATGGGTACAAATATGGCTCTCTTCCACTCAGTTGGCCAGGTAGATGTCTTCCAAATTTCTGGCCTAGATGAATAAATGCTTCCAGTGCTTCATGAACTTGCTCAAACATTTTTAGTTGATGTTCTGTCAATTTCTGGAGTCTTGCTTTGACTAATGTTTTCAGTGCAGCTAGATCTTCTTCCTTTAGCACCATTGAGTCTTGCTCATGTATTACCTCTTCAAATGGTGGATTGTCAACTAGCTTTTTTTTTGGTAGAATGACTGTGTATTCATCCCCTCTTCTTTTGATGCTTCCTATATCATTTAATATTTTGCTTATAGAATCTTCTGATATTGCAACTTGAGGCTTGATTTTTTTCTACTTAAAATATTCGGTGTGTCCTTTTCTTTTGGCTTTCTTACTTAGACCTTTGCACATTATATTATAATAATTGACTTGGTATTTTCCAGCTACTCTTTATTTACTTATTTTTCAGCTCTTCATTTCACTATTTCTTCCATGTGCCTTAGCTAGTCCACTATAAACTTTCAGAGACTTTTTTTTAGTTTTGCTCTGATCTTTCTTTTTCTTTTCTTATTTTTTGAAGGAAACTCTGAGACAGACTTAATTGAGTAACAGTGGACTTTCTCTGCAAATGCCAAGCCCTTAGTTAGACTTATGTAACAACTGAGACCATTTCTCTGGTTAAACTAAGGATTCACAGATGGTGCTTTTACCTTTATCAGAATTACCCTCCTCAGGCTACAGGAAATATGTTAAAACAATTACATTATCGTCACCTTGTGAGAGACCCACTTGGATGGGCCAGAATTTCCCCATTATATGACTAACATCATGTAGTAAACTCCATGATCGGTCACTTCTCTGAAGTAGCCAAGCAGTGAATCTGGTGATTGTCTTGATAAAACTGAGGGTGGTTTAATTCAGGCTGTGGCTTACTCTTACTATAGATTGGACAGAATCTAACTCACTTCTGCTAGACCTGGGTCCTGCATTCCATTGATCAATCTCCTGATATATCTATTGGGAGCCATCAGCAGACTGCAGACCTCAGATCGATTTAACTGTGCATCCATGATGCAGGGGTCTTCCTTCTCCATCTCCCTGCCCTTTGCCCACGAGCTGCTCCAGCTATAGAACTCAGTAGAAGTCTTCAGTTTATGTATGATCCACGGATTAAGTGGGAATAGATTTATTGACTTGCACAAGTGTGTGAGTCATTTCTTGATATAAATATCTTTCTACATCCATGAAAACATCCGTGGTTTTGCTTCTCTGGACAACTTAACCTAACAGAATTTCTAGAGAGAAGGTCTTATAATTTTAACTTCTATATTCAATGCAATTTGGTTCTCTATAGGCATGTGTGTATATATAAACATCTATGTTATGATTAAAGGACATAAAAATAATTCACAATAAAAAACACTCAATTCACAGCAGATGGAAAAACCTCTCTGAGAAAGATATTATTAATTATATTTCAGTGTTCATATTTTCTCTCATGCCATGGTCCTTTGATCTAAGCATTACTTCCTTTTCTTCCAAGAGGAGGCTGAGACTTTGGAAATGGGAGGAAAATGGCCTGCCAGTAAGATATAGTCTCATAGCCATTGGATATATAAAAAGTTGTATCCTTCACTTTGAAACCCTTAGCCATGCCGTAGGAGAAAGAAGATAATTTCTATAGCTGTAAAGAGGTGCCCAGCTATCAAAGGATATAGAGTCTGGGGTCTCAAAGCCAGAAGATAAACAAACAGCCATTTGGCTGAGAAGTATCCAAACCCACACAGAAGAAGCACACCAGCCAGTGTAACCATGGTCAAAAGGACCAGGTCTCAGGCATCAAACAAGAAAAAAATATATCACTGTGTGTTCTCCTTCCTGAGACGATTACTGAGGACATGTGGGGGCATGAGCAATAGTGGTGAAGATAGCTGATGGGACCTGGCTGTCAAAAGGACTTAAAAGCTTGAGGGTGAACAAATGGTCATATAGCCCAAGAACAACAAAGTCCACCATAGAAGAAGCATACCAGTCTGTGCAACCATGATGTGTGCAAAGAATCAGGTATCAGGCATCAAAGAACAAAATTCATATCATTATATGCCCACTCTCCCAACATGATCACTGAAGACAAATGGGAGCAGAGGCAGACAGAGTGGAGGGATCTGATGGTGCCCAGCTAGCAAACATTAAAATATCTGGAATCTTAAAGGCTTGAAAACGAGCAAGTGGCCTTCTAGCCCAGAAGCAGCAAAGCCCACATGGAAGAAACACACTAGCCTGTGTGATCACGAGGGGTCAAAGGGAGTAGATATCAAGCATCAAAGATCAAGAATAATATCACTGTGAATAAGGGGGAGAGCAGGATGGGGGCCCAAGGCCCACTTGTAGATAATTGGACACGCTCTTTCAGGGGAGTCATGAGGAGGAGACAGGACAGTCAAGGTGTAGTGAGGTGGCAATGAAGCATAAAACTTTCCTCTAGTTCCTGAAGGCTTCCTCCCCCCAACTATCAGAGTCCCAACTCTATATTACAGACCCATCTGGACTGGAGGTGGTACACTGGTAGAGATGGGAACTGGAAATACAGGGACTCCAGGACAGACGAACCGCTTGGGACCAATAGTAAGAGTGGAGATACTGGATGGGTAAAGGGAAGGTAGGCTAGAGGGGCAGAGCCAACTACAAGAATCTACAGATAACCTCCTATCAGGAGGACAGACATTGGAGGAGAGGAAGAGGGTAAACACCCAGCAGTGTGAGATATGACAAACAGTAATAATTTATAAAATATTGCAGGTTGTTGGGGAAGGGGGAGCAAGGAAGCAGGGGAGGGGATGAGAAGCTGATATCAGGGTCTCAAGTGGAAAAGCAGATATGTGGAGAATGATGACCGCAGCAGGTATGTGAAGGTCCCTGGCACAATATATGTATTTATGCATTGTGAAAAGTGATGTATGAGCCCTCAATAAAATGAATTTTAAAAAAAGATTTGCATTCTCAAAAGCCCACAAGCCAGTTAGTTCTAACCATGTTCTGTGGGGTCACTAGGAGCGGAAATGACTCCAAAGCAGTGAGGCTGAGTTTGAGATCTTTAAGAACCTAAATGAAGGACCAAACGGTTGCCCTGACCTCTCAATAAGGGGAGAAATGCCATCTGAAAAGTTTTCAGGATATGAACAGAAGGGTATACTATTTGTAAGAAGTGATGACTAAGCAAAAAAAATCCCTTAAAATTGAAAAAATTTAAAAAAAGATGTGATGGGAGAAGTGGCCCTATTGACTTTAATTATTTAAAATATTTGAGTTATATCAATGAGTAATGACTTTTAATGATCATTTCTGCCTTGTCATTTTCATGTAACTTTTGCTGTATAGCAAATAATCAGCAGCTATTCCACAAACTTACATGTTTATTCAGTATAATGAGAAATTCATGTAATATATGCCAACTCATTCAAAGCCATGTACTGCTAAGAAATAGAAGGAAGAAAAAACCAAAGGAAATAAAAGTAAGAATAAATCATATATACTATTATTACTTAAAGCATATTTATTATAAAAGAAATCGGGATGTTTGACAGATTTATATTCTATTTCTTCTCATCTGCTTCTGTTAGGGAAGTCGGATTTTGTATCTTATCGTTCACACAGGAGAATTCACTCATGTGATGATTATGGCATCTTTATGATACTTCAGCTTCTCTAAGGAAGAAAAGGCTTGAGCTACAAATATTCATTTGTCCTCATGAGGAGATCTTTCGAGTCATGATGGCTCTTGGGGGAGGGGGCAACAGCTAAGTGACATTTATTGTCCTGTTTTCGATTTAGTAACCCAGATGCATCTACAGGCCTGTGTTTATATCAGTCTGGAGCTAGATGAGCCACACACCTATAAATATCTGTTTCATGACTAAACATCTAGTCAGAGGAAATTGTCATTTTGAACAAGTTGACCACAGAATCAGTTAAATCTGTCTAATATGGCAAATGAGGATGGCATTTTTTGTTTGTTTGTCTCAAAATAACCAGCCCCAAAAGAAATCACTACAGTATTCAATGATGCCACTGTCCTAGGTTAAATCATCAAAATTGTACTCAGTACTCCATTCCTGTCCAAGGATTGCTGCATTCTATATTTATAAAGCACTTTGGTATGCTACCACGATTTCTTTGGGGAAAAAGACAAAACAAAAAGCATTTAGTTGGTAAGGTGTCCTTGTAGTGCTAATAATGGCATCCAGGGCTGTAATTTTACCAAATTGCTGGTTTTGTTTAACAGAATGTAGTTGGCTATCCACAGCAATCCCTGACAACACAGTGTGGTATGTTTAGGTCTGCAAAACAATTAGAGAATCTCAGAGGAGCTTCCATGTGCAGCTGATTTCCCTGTGAAAGCCAAAGTAGAATCACAGAATGGTGTAGCATAAATGACTTTGCTATCCAATACTTTTAGCGCTGAAAATTCATTCACATCTGTCTTCTTATTTGATCCTGAAGGAATATATGGCTCTCCTTGTATTAAAAACTGTGCCAAGTGTTTCTTTGGTGATATGCCCTATTAGCACTTAGCACTCTCCTTTTCTGTGTTACACTGGGTTTTTCTCTATACCATCTAACTCTATTTCTATTTATCACATATATGTGTCTAACATATATCTCATATTGCCTTCATTTGTCTATTGTCTATCTGTCTCTCTATATATCTTTTTATTATGTGTAATATATCTATCCATCACATAAATGCAGCATATGATAGACACATATATAATAGAAAAATATATTTTCTAGAAATATATGGAGAAATGTGTAACAAGGAAATGACTCATACAGTTGTTGAACCTGGTAAATCCAGTTCATTTAAGACCATAGGTCAGAAGATAAACTGGAGATTTTTCCAGATACACATAGTTGCTGTACCTGACAAACCAGAAAGTGGGAAGACCACAGGTTGTTGGGAGGCGATATAGATTAGTCCAAGGTCAATCAGATCAGACTTGTGGCTGCAGTGTTGAATGAATTCAAGGTCAGGAAGCACTATGGCAGGATGCTGACAGCAGTCAGAAGAGGCAGGCAATATAATGGGCCATTTGCTCAAGTCTGCAGAACCAAAAGTCAATGAGACCAATGTGGAATCCTAGACACGCCTTCCCACAGACGCTGCTCACATAGCAGTAGATAACACATCTGAGGAAACGCCCTTTCAATTGCAGCAGGGATATGACCTGAGAAAGGAAACTGTCCCCACCTTCCAATCCTCTTACGACTTCTTTGCCACCCACAGCAAGTCCCATCATCGAGTTGCGTACACTCACTATTAGATCACATCATAGGGATTGCCAAGCTTGAACCACTTAATGACTCAGTATTGACTCAGCATCGGTGAGTCTGGGTTTCTTGACCTCGACCAAATCATGGAGAATACGGGCCACATCAAATCAACACAAAACCCACCTATCACACTTGCCGAATCCAACTTCTTGGAATTAGGAAATCGTGAGATTCATGCAATGTTTTATTGGAACTGTTAGGGTCAAGCTGAATAAACTAGTATTTTAAGCATGCTAACAGATTGTTAACATAACAATAACATAGGATTTAAACATATAAACATGTGTCTTCCTCTTCAAATATCTACTTGTCAAATTCCTGCTAACATTTCAAGACACAATTCAAATACCGCCTCTCTAAATAGTAGAGAAAGATAGTCAAGAGCAACTGGAAATCACTCATACCTTCTACTAATAATGAGAGTAAGGGCAATTTTTAAAAGTATTTCTTCATAGCTTTTGTGACATTCTAAAGATTATAAAAACAATTTTTTCAGCAACTATGAATTTCCTCACAGATTTTCATTCCAAATCCATTTTTGACATTTCACTAGGTCAAGGGAAATTATAATTAGTTCAACCTACTGTTGTCTATAGAAATAATAGCCCTTCAGTAGCAGGAATATCTATGGTGTCTGATATTTTAATAAGTTATAACATGACTAACTTTGTATGATAAAACATCCTGAGGTCAGTGCTAACAAAAAAAAATTGGTATGCGTCTAATTAAAGCAATAACAATCATTACATTTTCAGCTCTCCATGTTTCATTCTAGTCTACACTAGATGATGATCTTGAAGACAGTCAAAAGAAAAGATGTGGATGTACACAATTAGTGGTACTTAGGACATACCAAATAAAAACTTTTCTCTGATTGCTGAAATGATAAACTCCAATACCATAGCAAATTCTGAAGTAAGTCTTGCTGGTCCTACCCTCATTGAAACAAAATATAAATTGTCTGGTATAGTTATCTCATTATGCAATATTTAATATAATAAAAATAATTTAAATATATTACTTTTCAAGAATTAACATATAATCTGAACTTCTTCCATCGGTGCCTTCATATGGGTTTTGACCATATGCTGCCTCTTAAGTGGCTGAATGTAGACTAATTTTATTTGATGAAATGACATGATTCTTTCCATCTTCTTTGGATCCTTCCTGTATCATTCAATATTTGCCCATTGTGCTAGTTTTGTAGGCTAGATAAACAAATTCATAGATATACATATGTATATAAGGCAGAGGTTTATATACAAGAGCAACTGAGACCCAGCCCAGTCTAGATAGAGTCCATGAGTCTGATACCAGCCCATAAATCCGATACCAATCCATAAAGTCCTCTTCAGACTCATGAAACACTTGCAATGATACCAAATGCAAGGTGATCAAGTCAGTGGATAGAAAGTCTTTGGATCCAGTGGCAACATAAACATCTCAGCACTGACTCCTCCAGTTCCCAGGGCATGGAGTCTCTCCACATGTGTCCTGTCAGCAGAGAGTCTCTCACCTGCAAGGACAAAGTACCAGAATCTTCCTAGAAGCCTCAGGGGAAGGCCCTGCCCACACAGGCATCATGGGTTGTGACCCAATTGAAAAACTAGACTCCACCCCTTCACTCTTAATCCTCAAATTGACAAAGGATTAAAAATATCTACCACACCCATAGAATCTTTCAATATTGCAACTCAATGTTTAAATTTCCCCCTTAGCTCTTTCCAGTATGCCAAGTATGTCCTTTGGCTTTTCTCTAGGTCTTTGCACAGTTCACAATAAAGTTTTGCTTTGTCCTCTTGAGCTGTCTTTGAAATTTTCTTTTCAGCTCTTTTATTTCATCATTTTTTCCATTTGCCTTACCTACACTGAAATTGGCTACCATGAAATTAAGAGCACATTTCAGAGTCTCTTCTGATGTCCCACTTGATGTTTTCATTCTTTTCTGAATTGTTTTCTTTGCTTTCTTCATATATGATGCCTTTGATGTTATCTCACAACTTATCCATCTTCTGTGCTTAATATTTAATGTATCAAATCTTTGGAGATTTTATTGCAAATCAGGTGAGATATACACAAGATTTAGTTTGGCTTCCATGGACTTATTTTCATTTTATTCAGCTTCAGTTCAGCCTGAACTTACCTATGAGCAGTTATCACCACTTGAACTACTTTTAGTTGCTGACACTGAGATTTTCCATCAACTGTTCTCACAGAGATAGTCAATTTGATATATGTAGCCCATGTGTGCAGTCACCTTTAGTTTGTTGAAAAAAATATTGGTGGTACAGATATTATTGTCTTGCAAAATTGTATTATGTGATCCCCAATTTCATATCTATAAGCAAGGCCTGCCCAGTACAACAGCTGTAGCTAAGTTAATTCAGCATATTTTGTATATGAACTACTATGCTGCTACTTCTAGTTTTAAAACATTTTCTCAAATCTTCAATAAGAGAGCATAAGTTAAAATTCATCCTTAAACAATGGGCTAAAATTCAAATCAGCTTCTTCTAGCATTCAAGTCAAATTATTTTGAGAGTATGACTTATAAAATGTGTTTTTTGACAATTCAAAAAAAGAAGTTTGGATTCAAACTTGCAGTAAGAAGCGGTATCTGAAGGGGAAAAAAAAGATTTTTAAGCTAGGTGTTTTAAATTATTTTATAAATAAACTTTATCACCTTCAAAGTACTCTCCATTACCCTTAAGGTATTTGTCAAATCTGCAATTCCATTCTTGGAAACATTTTTCAAACTCATCTACTTGGATAGCTGACAACACTGCCCTTGTTAATTTTTTTTTCCTTCACCTCTTCTAATTCATCAAATTGCTGTCCTTTCATTTCTCTCTTCATTCATGGAAATAAAAAGAAGTTGCACAGAGCAGGTCAGGTGATTAAGGTGTGTGGGGCAAGAGGGAAATAATGTTTTTTTGTTGTTGTTGTTGTTTGCTGAGAGGTGGTACACCGAGATAGCTGCTCGAGCAGGTGCATTGTGGTGGTGTGCAAAACCAGTTCCCACAAATCAGCCCATTTTTTGTCACACAATGTCATGTGTGACATTTTTAGGACCTCTAAATAGAAAAATTAATTAACAATCTGACCTGGTGGAACAAACTCCAAATGCCTTATGAGTCAACATTTCCATCCATTCAGGAAATTGAAGGACCTCTAGACGGAGGTTTCACCTCTTTGGAATTGAGAAAACTACACATACACTTGAGTTGTTCCCCATAACACTGCCCTTGGAAGCTATGTTCAATAATCCAATGGTTTCTGAGGCATTTTTCCCATGGAGGAAGCAAAATTTCATGGCCATAAAAAAAAAAGTTCCAGCAAAACTGCTTTCAAGAAAAAAATTCGCTGTGACCAGAGAACCTTTCCAGGTGATGCCACTGGGTACACTAACTTAGAGTTTGTTGCTGGATTCTTGCTTAGTGAGGGAAAATGTGTTCTATGATAACTCTGCCCAGCAAAATTCCATATTTTTGGTACCCTCTTCTATACCAGACAATAATGCTCTGAATCTCCTACCAGTGCCAGTTACCATCAACTCAACGTGGGTGCATGGCAACCCCATTTGTGACAGAGTAGGGTTGTTTGCCAGCAAAATTTCAACAGTTGGTTTTTCAGCAATACATCATCAGGTCTTTCTTCCAAGAATTCTTTGAGGGATCTTCCCACCCAGAGTTGGTCAAACAGCCAAGGTCAAACCACATATATCACCCAGGATCTCTCTTACATTCTTAGAAATACCACAAAGGTATACTTCAAATTTGCTAAACTTTTTCCTTAATTTTTATTTTTCTAAGATCTGAGTCATATGTATTTATGTTAATATATCAGAAAATAATATATCACTTATCATATAACACAAGAATGGTAAAATTGTGTACTTCTATTTCTTCCATACTAGTCATTTGACTACCCAGATGGTTTACTTATACAAGCATTATATAAAATATAATGATTGTCTACTAATCTCTTGATATTTAAAACTATTTCTCCAGTTCCTCATACTTTCTTTTTTTGCTTCCAAGCATTCATTAGTATCTCCATTAAGACATATCTCACAATTGCTATTTTATATGTAGTTCTCAGTGATTGATGAAATTTCTATTAAAGTCAAGGGACAATCTGTTTGATTTGCTATTATAATCTCAACACCATGCATCAGTAATCTAGAAATCCATATACATAAATGTAATAGACAAATCTACAGAATTTATAGAAAATAACAGGAAAAAAATCCAAGTGACCTATGATTTGTAGATGGTTGCTTAAAGGCAAAACAAAAAAATCATTAAAAAATACATTTGAACTTTATTAATAGCTAAAGAACTTCTCAGTGAACTAAAATGTTACAAGATTATACAGAAAAATCACACTGATAAACAATATTTCTAAAACTGAAGAGTGAATAAAGACGCATAGTTCAAGTATACAAAGACTTCCTTGGCTGGGCCCCCTTGGCATAGTAGTTGAGAGCAGGACTGCGGCCCACTGGCTTGGCAGTTCAAATCCAACAGGAGCACTCTAGAAGCAAGACTGGGCCTCCCACTCCCACCAGAAGGCAGTGATGCAAAAAAAAAAAAAAAAGATTTCCTAAACCTGCCATATTTTCTGGACCGTAAGATAAGACACACCCAGTTTTTACAGCAGGAAACATGGAAAAATATCCTGAACCAAATAGTATCAGTATACTAAACTATTGAAATAAAGCAAAATACAGTAATATTTAGCAATGTAAACTCAACAGTGGTGCTTAGAACCATCATCATGTTCATTAAACAAAGACTTAGAGGCTCAAGCACTTTTCTAATTTTCTGGAAACTCTCAAAACTCATCATCACTAGTGTCAGAATTTATGAAGCTCTATGCTCACAATCACTTATTTGATTCATATTCTGGTGGCATTTATTGTGCAGTTTTAGTTTGGGTGCACATAGCAAGACCGCTTCTCCTCATAAATCTGTAGCACCATAATGGTGAACCAGTAAAATCCTTAATGCCTTTTTCTACAGCAATGTGCTTGGCTTCACAGATGATCATTTTTGTAGAAACTGAGAAGCCCATATTCCATTGATGTGTGATCCATTCTTTCATATCCACTTCTAACTGTGACCATTGAACAGTATGTCCAGGAAAAGTGTGCTTAATTTTATCAAGTTTTTGCAGCCGATCCTTGTGTTTTCTCCACTCATCATTTTTTCAGTTGGACGTGGCCCACAATGTCTCTCTGCTGCTCTTTATCCATGTTCTTTTGCATATTTTACTACCTCCAGCTTAAATAGAATTGTATATGCTAATCTCTGCCTGCCTATCAGTACTAGGCAGCACATAGTTACCTGGGACGTTACCTGGTACCATCCCTAGCTGCCTCCTGTCTCCACATTCTCATCCTGTCAGTCTTTCAGTGTCATACACACGCAGGGGAAGCGCGCCCTGTGCCAATCATAACTGTCATTTCAACTCCAGGAGTCAGGACTTTCCCTGAACACACAGCAATCCACAGAATGTGAAAAGCAGCAGATAATGAGTGGGTGCATGGGATCATAAAGCGATATTCTGGGGTGCCACACCTTCAGACCATAAGATGAACCCTCATTTTCCTCCCTCTTTAGGGGGATGGAGGAATGTGTCTTTTGGTCTGATAAATGCGGTAAATAATATGAACTGAAATCATCCCATATATGAGAATAATTATAAGACACCAGTATAAAATCATAGAATTTTAATAAGTTAAAATATAAAGATATAAAGATAAAGGTTCTTGGTATAGCTTCCATCAAGGTCTACACACATCCGACTAATTTTGTACCAAATGAATGGTGCACTTTCTGGCATGCTCCAGGGACTCAAATTGTGTTCCTTTTAATTTGGGGAACGAAAAGAAATCTGAGGGGAAAATATCAAAGCGGGAGGGTGGACCTGGTTCATTTTCCCAACAAAATTGTAGTGTGATTGTGGTAGTTCCAAAATCTGGTGTCAATTTGAGACTTGAAAGGTTTAAAAGTGAAGAGGTGGAATCTAGTTGGTCAATCAGTTCATAGCCATTGAGACATCTGTGTGGACATGGCCTGTTCTTCAGGACTCTGGGAATGCTGGTATTTTCCTTCTTAGAGGCTGAAGATTCTCTCTCTGTTCACTCCCTGGAAAACATTGTAGTTGACAAGACACACGGAGCTATGCGAGAGCCCTGGAAGCTGGAGAAGTCAGGTGGAGACTCCTGCCAAGGCTGAGATGCTTACAAGGACACTGGATCCACAAGACCTCCCACCAACTGGCCTGTGATCTTCTTGCTTTTGGCATCATTGCAAGTGTTTCCTGAGTCTGAAGAGGACTTTATAGATTGATAGCAGGCATATGATCTAATATCAAACTGATGGATTTGATCTGGACTGGGTCATTATGTTTTCTCCATATCCGATTGTTCTTATATAACGCTCTTTCCTATACACATGTGAATCTCCCTAGATTTATTTCTTTTGTCTACCCAGATTAACACAGTGATAACCTTTGCTACCTTTGAAGAATGAACAAATGCATTGTCATGATGAAAACAAACAAACAAACAAACAAAAAATCAGTGCACCTTCCCTGGACTTTTACTTACCAATCCAGTTCTCAATCTGCTTAGAACATTTTTATCAGGGCTCATGATGCCCTGGATCTTTAGAGAAAACCTATTAAGGTTACCCCTTTGGAATCTCCCCAAACCTACTCCAACCCCCACCCCCAAAATTTGTCATAACTTTCTAAGCTCACCTCTCTTCTTTGAAAGTATTTGGTCTAACAGATTCCCTTGGAAGTCATTGCTGAGTGAATCTTGCTTTCTAGATCATACTGGTAAATCTAAGACGCATCCTTGACTACTATTCTTTCCATGATTTTTTCTTCAGTAACTTCAATTTTGCTTTAAATTGATAGAAAGATCAAGTCTTTGATCTTCACTGCAGGCCTTCCAGCTGAAAACTTGCTGAGGCCAAGGTGTTTGTTTTAAATTAAAAATGCTGAATTATATAAGACCCAACTTCAATGACTATTGAATCCATGGTAAGTCTACAATCTTCTTCCACTGGTTTCTGAACTTCAGTCATAGATTCTTCATCCAATGAGGTGGACAGTTTTCTACATGTTGGTCCCTCTGTGTGGTCTGCTAACCTTTATGAAAATATTTCATTCATCTAAAAAGAACTATTTTATTCAGGACAGCATTCTCATAATCTTATTGCAAAACTTCAGTTCTTTGCTATGAGGCCCACTTGAGATTCTTTAAAACAGTGATATCATCCATAGGTTCAATATATATTTTCTCCATGGTCCAAAGAATGTCATATATATTGAAGGCATTTAATGAGACTTAATGAATTCATTACTGAGAGAACTTATCTGCAGTCAACCACTGATCCCAGTGATATGCCCAGAATATTTTTCTTAGAACAAACCTGTGCAAGTTTGAATAAGGATCCTAGCAATAATGCTTTTGAGTCATTTGCATAACACTAGCAATATTTGAACCTATACATTTCAAGTACATGTCAAGAAAGCACATAAAAATATTCTGAATTCTGAACTCTATTACAATGAAATGTAAATTAGATCCAATATGTGAAACCATTCAATACCTGTTAGCATGGCTACAACCTCAATTAGTGACAATACTAAATTCTGGTGTGAATACAAAGCAACAGACATGTTCATGGTTCAGCCAAATTGGAAGAGATTATGGCAGTTTCTTACAAATCTAGACACTGTCTTACTATGCTAAAAAGCAAAATGCACCACCATCGAGGCAACAGATCCAGTAAATTTGTTTCTAAGCCTTTTCTCAACTGACCTGAAAGCTTATGTTCACACAAAAAGCTTCGCAAGAACAGTCATAACAGCTTTATTCATGATCTTTGAGAACTGGAAGTAACCCAGAAGCTTTTCTATAGGAGAGTGGTTAAAGAAAACATTGTATAGCCAGACAGAGGAGCACTATACATTGATAAAAATAAATGAGTTGTCAAGCTGTGAAAGACATGAAGAAATCTTCAGGAGACCAGTTCACTGCTACCGGACAGAAATCAGTCTGGGAAATATACTTTCTGTTTGATCTCAACTCTATGACATTGTGGAAAAGGCAAAGCTGTGGAGACAGAAAAATAATTGACTGTGCCACAGGTTCAGGGGAGGGGTCATTCAGAGGAAAGTGAAATGATTCTGTATGTTTCTATGCTGATGACCACATGACATTGTGTGCTTGTCAAAACACAGGGAAGCAAACACACCAAAGAGCAAAACCTAAACTGAATGATGAAGTTCAGTTCATCCCATTTTTTCACAATTTGTTCATCATTTGTAACATATGCACCACATGAATGCAAAATATTAATAAGAACGGGGGGAATGGTGTGCAGCAAGCAGAGGCCATATGGGAACTTTGTATTTTCTGCACTCGCTTTCTGTCTTCTAAAATTACTCTGTGAAATAAAACTTATTTTCTTCTCAAAAAGTAAAATTTATCTAGCACGTTGAAAATCAAATGTATCAGATGTTTGAACATAGGTACATGCATATATATATATATATATATATATATATATATATATATATATATATCCTATTCATCCTTCCTGCTCTTAGTCCCAAGCCAGTTCATGGTTCAGAAAATAGATACTTGGAAAAATGTTTCTCTATCATAATTATTTGAAAGACTGATGAATAGGAGATGTTCTGATAAATTAAAAAATAGATTTACAATCTCTCCAAGAAGATTCAAAAAATAATTACTATAGGGTTAAATAGATCTGAATTCTGGAAATCCCTATTGGGCTCAGGTACCCTATTTGGTTGCTATGCATTCTTTTGGAATATTAATTAAGGAATGTCCTTATACTAATGCCACCTGAAAAATGGACAAAAATTACTGCTATATCTGCCAGAAACTGAATTTAAGATTTATGCTTAGTTTAATTATATTGATACTTTCATATATCTGGGATTAATTTATGAACTTAATTCTACTTCTTGAAGGAAAATTATATCTAATAACTGATCCTAAATAATGGTCAAGGAGGATTCACTCCTTCACTTTCCCTCTGCCCAAACTCTGGTTCACACTGTTCAGCCATACATCCTGGCTTCATTAAGGTCTTGAATCCTGAATCACTCTCCCCTGTGTCCTCATGTTCAGACACAGCAATTGATTAAAACACCTCGTTCCCTTGTTTAGCTTATTTTTATATTGTTCATCAGGACTTTAAGGGGAGTTATGCAGATTTGAAATTTTAGGGTGCATGTAAATGGAATAACTGGAAATCCATGCCTGTCTATGTCATCAGAACAGAAATTGGCTCTTGTGACAGAAGGAGAAATGAAAGCAGAATAAAGGAGAAGGGCATATGAAGGAGAAAAGGCTCACCAGACACTTGAGAATTTCCAGCTTGATATTTATCAGCATCTGCTGATAAGTAAACAAACATCAAGTAACAGTATCCCCGTCTGAAAATTGGAAAGGACCTTTAGGGTGAATGGTTTCAATCCCTCTTTTGATGTTTCAATCCTTCTTACACAACCTTCTAAGAGGATATTCAACTTTTCTTGGTCTACCTAAATTGACAGAAAGCTCTTAACAACCTATGACCAGATTTCCATCCTCAGACATCTCAGAAAATTAACAGATTCATTAGATTTGTCCAGAGTATACTGTCACTAAATTTCACATTTTAACTTTCATTGAAAACAGATGTCAACTCTAATAGGCCTTTTAGAACTTCATATACTGACTTCCTCAGACTACCTATCACTAGCTTTGTCAACACTCCCCCCTCCCCTCTGCCATTAAATCTCACCACTGCAGACATTTTCAAAAACCATACTCTATGTCTTGATGTACATAGGTAGATGAGAAATGAGCAACACAACTTCAGTAATTAGTGTAAAAGCATTAGAGAAGGGGACCATGCTTTCTCCCAAACCATGTTCTTAGTAATATGGTACTTGCATTTGTTTTTTATTATGGGTCACACCACACTATTGTATTTTACCAGTGATGCAGAGGATTGGCTCTCTAAACTATATTTCTAGACAAGGAAAACCAGAGATAAAGTTTTCTGTGTTGAGGGCTGAGGCCCGGTGGTGTAAGTGGTTGAGTGTGGGACTGTGGCCCGCAGGTTTGGCGGTTCAAATCCAGTGGCGGCTCTCAGGAGCAGCACTGGGTAGCATGACAACCAGAGGGCAGTGGTTCCCCATCCAAAAAAAGTTTTCTGTGTTGAAAAAAAACAAAGTGCAGGACAGGGGGAAAAAAAGTGTCCAAATCAGAACATCACTGAACCTTCCACATTCATATATTTGATGTTTAAGAAATTAAAGTTTTTTCTAACTCTAAAGGAAATGGATTTAAAAAGTAATCCTCAGAGCTGTTTGCTCTTAAAACTATGAATAGATGGACTCTTTAGAAAGGAGTTTTAGACTCATGTATCCAAATGCATGTCTTGAGCACTGGCAAGGTCTCTTTTATGCAGCACATACATATTAATAGGCACTTTTATAGAATTCTATATCCATTGAACTCTATCTCCATTAAATCTGAGAAGTGCAAAATCCAAATTGTTGAATAGGCCATCATTTCAAGAAGCATGAATTATGACAACGTTGATGCCTTCCAATCATGTCAGCTGATAGAAATCAATGTTCTTTCATTTCTCAGTATAATGTGTCTTCTGCTACCAAACTAAGAATTGTATCAAAATATGGAAAACAGATAGTGTTGCTTGATGCTGGAGAGAATTCTGCATAGTATAAACTCTGGATTTACATGAAAAACTCTATCCTTAACAGTTGTTTCAAATTGAGAAAATCACTTAAACACTAACACTCAGTTTTCTTATATGTCAGAATGGTAATCATGGCAAGAACGATTGTGATGTCTGAAAAGCTTTGAGGAGCTTCTCCTTCAGAGAAAGCACTGCTGTTGCTGATGTTGTTAGGCACTTCTTGCTCATACTGTGCCGATGTACAACAGAACGAAATACCAGTGGTCCTGTGCGAGCTTCACAATTGTCATATTTGAGCCCATTGTTGCAGTCTAGGGCCTCCCTCTTTTTCACTGTTTCTCTACCAAGTTCAGTGTTCTTCTACAAGGTCTGATTGCTCCTGGTAACATGCCCAGAGGACATGAGACGAAGGCTCATCAGCTTTGCCTCTAAGGTGCCTTTCATCTGTATATCACCCCCCGGCCCCAGAAGCTTCTTCTTTTGATAGCCTATAAAAATTTCAATTTTGCTTTGATTCTTCTTCAGTCTTTTTTATTAAATGTCCAACTAACTATTCAGTGTCACTGGTATTTCCACCATGAATCTGTCAGGATGTCATACTGTGGTGGCTTAGGTATTGCTGTGATGGTAAAAACCATGGTTATTGCAATCGCTTACTAAAATGAAGATGGTGGGCCTACTCAACCATCACCCACAGTAAAGTAGACTAAGAAACACTGGAAACCACCCAAAAAGTCACATTGATACCTGCCTTGTCATTAATGTCAGTTTCTGTGGAGGCAGTGCCAATTCACGGAGGCACCATGTTTTTCAGAGAAGAGCTGTGCTAAGGTTTTAAAGGATGTGAACTCTTGGAAGATCTCAGAAGAATTTACCACAGGGACTGTGGGTGTGCTCAAATGATCAGTGTTTTGCCTACTAGTCATACCTTTAACAGCTTTTTCCACCCAAGGGTTTTATTGCCTGACTTAATCCTTTGGCACCACTGTAGACACTAATGTGAACCCCTCCCACCTAAAATACAAACAAACCATTGTATTGAGACAAAATTCAAACATGATACATTTCAATAGTTCCATCATTTCATTGAGTTGTAGGATCAAAAAAATAAAAAAAATTTAAAAAAGAGTTCACTGGGATCACTACCTCCATCAATTTTAAAACATTGTTTCTTCTTGTGCTCCTTGTTATTCTCTCCCATTCCACACCAAACTCGATAGCTACACACAGAGAGGAACCCTTAATCCAATTACTGTTTCTATAAATTAACCCATTCTGGGATATATATGTGTGTGTGTGTGCGTGTGCGCGCGCATATATATATCAAGAAATTAAAACTTTAAAATTAACAATAATACCAAAATAGAACATATAGAAGAAACATTTGGAGAAAATGAGAGAGTCATGCTCACCTCAGCAGCACAGATACTAAAAACTAGAGCTCACTTAAAATGTGTCAAAAGGGAGAGGAAATGATGTAAGATATTAGTTGAGTCTACTTAAACCTAGTTTTGCTGAAAATGCCACCCACTGTCTTTAGTTAAGCTTTAAATGTTTCCAAGGCCTATCTAAAGTAGAAGCGAAAATAAACAAATGCCCGATGCAATCAGAAGAATAAAGAGTTCTGCATCACGTCGTGCTCTTTAGAATACAGAACTCTCCAGGTGAACTGAAGATTTTTTTTTTTTTTTGGAATTGAACCTTTTAACAAGTTTTCCCAAATAATTCATAAACATATTAAAATCTGAAGCTTCAGGGCCTTCTCCAGGCCTTGGTCCTCTGTGAAAATATGTTCAAAGTATATTCTAAATTCTAAGCATTCTGGCTGGACTCTCTCCAAGACATCGTTAGTCATTTTTTTCTGGCGATGATCCTGCTGCTTCCAAGTCTCATCCAATCAGTCCCAAATCATATGCTGTGCATATTCGATCATTTTTATTTCTAACTCTAGGTTTTTGTATCTTTCACTATAATATTTTGCTTTGTCTTAATCAGTTAGTTGCCTTTTGAAAATTTCTGTTTGGTTCTTTTATTTCATCATTTCTTCCACATGCCTCTGCTACTTAATGGTTAAGAACAAGTGTCAGAATCGCTTCTGACATCTGCTTGGCTTCTCCCCGCCCCCCCCCCCCCACCGACCCCACCCCCATTCTTCTAATGGTCTTTTGCTTTTCTCACGTGTGCTCTTCTTTATGTCATTCCACAGCTCCTCGGGTCGTATGCCATTTTTGTTCAAGACATCACATCTCTTGCTCTAGAAGCGTACGATGTTTCTAATGTTCTTTGCCAACACCATAATTTAAAACCACGATAGTATTCTTGATTTATTATCCAGTTTTTACACATATGTAAGACAATGGATAATATCATGGATTAAGATAAGCACACCTTGGTCACCTCAGTGAGTTTTGCTCATTAACACCTCAAAGAGCAATTTTGCACCAGATTTGCTGAACCCAATATGCCACTTGATTTCTTGACTGCTCCAGAGTATTCATTGTAGATTCAGGAGAAAGTAAATCCTTGACAAACTCAATGATCTCTCTATTTCTGGTGATGTAATTCCTTGCTATACTTGTATGGATTTATATTTTCTTGTGTTGAGTTATACTTTGTCCGAAAACTCTATTCTTTGACTTTCATCAATTCATGTTTCTTGTTCTCTTTCATTTCAGCAAGCAAGGCCCTGTCATCTGCATATTGCCAGTTGTGAATGAGCCTTCCTGCAATCCTGACACCATGTTCTCCTTCATGCAGTGCATATTCTCAGATTGTGTGTGCAATAGATGGTGGAGAGAAACAATCCTGATGTGCAATATATGGTGCAATATGTAGTGGATAGATACAATATTTGAATAAATATAGTGAGTAGATGCCATTCTGATGCACATCTTTGAATGACTATTTCTTAATCTATGGATAGTTATGCATAAACACACAATGAATTCCAGTTCTTCACAATGTTATTATCTACACATTCAGATGCATTTTTGATGTTTGATACATGCACATTAAAATATGCATGGTGGGCTGAGCCCCGGTGGTGTAGTGGTTGTGCACGGGACTGTGTCCCACTGGGACAGAGGTTCAATTCCAGCAGTGGGGCTGGGCCTCCTACTCCCACCACCGGAGAGCAGTGATGCCCCCCCCAAAAAAAACAGCCGATAAAATATGCATGGTATTCTCTGTTATTAATCAAGAGCCAACATTAATAAGCATATTCTTCCTTCTAATAGGAAGCCCTCATTGAGAAGAATTGACGTAATGTTTGTCACAGTAGGTTCAAACCTAGAAATGATTGGATGATAGCCTAGGACGCACAGTGTGTAAAGTTCCTGTCTGCAGGGACCCTCCGACTTAAAACTGCCTCACTGGAGCCCAACACATTGAGAATAAGAATGAGACCAGTCAAACAAGTGTGCAGAATAGAGTCACAGATTTTGGAACAGGGAGCGACATCATTGAGCTCTCATTGAACTCTTTCATTTTGCACCTGTGGCAACTGTGTTAGAAAGTACAAAAATCATTTTCCACAAAATGTAAGGGTTTCAATTGAACACTGGTTCTCAATATTGCATTGCTTCCGTGGCTTCATTCAATCCACTTTTGTCAGTAACGCAGAAGCAAAATAGGAGAGACGAAAATGAAAGCTAAGTTATTTTTATCTTTATGTTCATTGTTTATTTGATAGTAAAAGATGAGGATACTTCAAGTGAGCACTAGTTCTATATGTCTTGTTGTTGCTGAGTATCTATGCCTGACCCTTACTATGTGTATAGGAAATACAGAGTGCTGAATGAGTGGAGGAATGAACTGTATCCAAATCACAGAAAATAAAACAACTTTGTTACATATGCAGATTTAATATTGGGAATTTTTTTCAGCTTATATGAATGATCTGTGAAGTAGTTTGCTGGGAGCAAGAACATTGGTAGCTTTTTGCAAACTGATTAATTAAACATTTAACAGCTTGTTTTCATGTACAGTTTACTCAATTTATATAAGCAATTACTGAATTTGCATGTACAAACGGATGCAGCTGCAAAGCCTAAGGTATTTTTTTATTAGGTCTACTAAAATTAAATCAGAAAATGGGTTTAAAAGGAGTGTTCGGCATAGCATTTTCTGCCAATGATAGACAGAACCCAATATCCTATATTTGAAAGAGGTTATTGGGAAGGTCACTTATGCCAAATAAACTAATAGGATTTGAAATGCATGAAATCTTGTTTTACAGTTAAGAAGCAGGAAGAGAAAAATCCTAATCACTTCCTGCCCTAACTTCTCAACCGTTTTTAATTAGTTATGTAGAAACCAGTCAGAGGAGCCCAGGTAGGAGATCCTGCACTGTGCTAACAGCAATAATTCCAGGAAATATTTACATTTATCATACAACGTTGCTGCCATTTTAATTTCCAAATAAATTTTTTTCTTAATTTCACATTGCAATTTAAAAATATTATATGACATAAAAACCATTTTATCAGTGGCTCATACAACTCCTATCGCAATCCATACATACAACCAATGTGTCAAGCACATTTGTACAGTTCTTGCCATCATCATTCTCAAAACTATATGACATTTAAATTGCCCCAAAAACATACTATGATGTTTTTAAACTGTATCTCTCTACTGGTAAGGCATTCTGCATTCTGGGGGTACTCTCATGTAAGCATTGTTCCACTAGCTGTAAGTTCATTGGTTCACAATGACTGGCTGCGACAAGAGAGAAAGATGAGGCTATCTGATCCAGTAATAATTTATAGTTTCAAAAACCCTAAGGAACAGATCTACTCTATTAAGCAATAGGGTGACAATAAGTTAGTGTCAGTTTTATTATGATGATTGCTCTCTGTTTCTTTTGAAATATATAAAGCAGCTTTACGATTTAATGAGAAACATTATTTCTAATTGTACAGTACTAACAAGCAAATAATTTTTGGTACATTTATATAACCCAGAAACCAAGCCCACTGTTTTTCAATTATATTTGAAGTAGAGTGACCTTAAAGGACAGAATACAATTACTTTAAAAGGATTCTGTGTTAGACTAGGTAGACATCCATGGACACTTACATGTGTATAAAAGAGAATTTTATATAAAGGGTGATTGTACATTACGAAAGCAACCTCAACCCAGTCCAGTCCAAGCCCATGAGTCCAATATTAGCCCTTATGTCTGATACTAATTTATAAAGTCCTCTTCACACTCCCACAACACATGCCATGATGCTGAATGCAGGATGGCCATAGGTCACTGTGTAGGAAACCCTTGGATCCAGTGGCATTGTAAGCATCTCAGGGTAGGTCCATGTGGCTTCTCCAGCTCAGAGAACTAGTGTAGTTCCATGTGTCTTGTCAGCTGCCATGTCTCCCATGGTATGAGTAAAGAGAGAGAGGTATCTCCCACCTCCGAGTGGGGAAACACAGGAGTTCACAGAATTCTCAGGAGAATGCCATGCCATGCCATGCCACACAGAGACCTCATTGGTTTTATCTTGATGGACAGGCCAGACTTCACCCCTTCACTCATAATCCTCTCAAGTTGACACCAGATATTCAATTAACACAGTTTACAATGCCGTAAGCTTTGTGGAGGCAGACTGCTACATCTTTCTCCTGCAAAACAACTAGAAGGCTCCAATCAGGAGGCCAGCCTATTTTTATTTAAAAAAGAACAGCTACTGCCACCTAAATCATTCTGAGAGCAACCTTTTATAACGTTTCAGAAACTGTGAAACTCTGTGATCAAATTGTCTCATCCTTCTTCTAAGAAGCCACTGATGGTTTAAAACACCAGACTTACAGTTAGCAGTGCAGGGCCTAACCCACAGTGGCAAAACTCTGGACCACATATCGAATATACTAAAAACAGATCACTTACCAGATTAATATTCTTCATTTGTTTCAGAATAAATTAAGGATCTAGTACATTACTTTAAAAAGCTTAAACATGGAGGTGATTTTTCATTTGAAAGCTTTCAAGCCACACATAAGCACTCTAATATTTATCCATGTAATTTAAATTAAGCTAAAATTTTATAAAGCTCATTGCCATAGAGTTCATCCTGGCTCATCGTGACCCTCTAAGACAGGGAGAACTGTTTCTGTGGGTTTCTCAGAGTGTTGCACTTTAGGAGAGTAAAAATCCTTGCTATAAGTCAGATTAAGAGTTTCCCATTCCCAGATATTTCCAATCTTTTCATTTTCGTTTAGCTATATGGGTAAAAGCTAATGTAACAATCAATGTCTTAAAACGAATCCAATGAATTTAAACTTTTTTTAAAGCATGGCCAACACAACTGAATTTACCCTCTGTAGATTCACAAAGTCAGGAGTTCAAATCCCCACCTTCTCCTGTAGAGGAGGATGAGGCTGCTTTCTCCAACAAAGGTCTACATTTTTGCTACTCTGATTCAGGGTCAGTAGGAGTTAGAATTGATTAAGCTTTTTGGTCTGTCAAGTTTGTCGGTGACTTGTACATAACCATCCCACGAGAATGCCAAATATCAATAGGTTCATCCATGGTGCACAGGTTTCAAGGGACGTTCCAGACTGTGGCATACCAGGATGAAAGGCCTAGAAATCTCCTTTCACATGTCTTTCAAATATCTTTAAAAATATCTAAAGTGAAACTGATTCATTTTATTTTCAAGGTTGTGATCTTTGAAAAAGCAGATTACAACTTTCACCCATGTTGATACTGGTGGCATTAAACTGTTTTGGTTAGCGGCATAGCAGTTACTTCTGTGGACCACAACGTGCTCTGACATATTTGCTTTGGACATATCATAAGAAGGCCTTCTCTAGTGGTTTGGTGAAGTAAAGGACCAGCGGGGGAGAGGAAGACCTCCTCAAGAAGGAGTGACAACAACAAACATGGCACTGTTTCAATAAGGGTCTCAACTGTGGCATTGATCATCGAGATGACACCCAGCCATCAATAGTTTGCTCTGTGGTACATAAGGGATATGTGAGTTGAGTTAAACTTGAGGATATCTATCTATCTATCTATCTATCTATCTATCTATCTATCATCTATCTATCTATCTATCTATCTATCTATCTATCTATCTATCTAATCTATTATCTAATGACCTGTCAATTTGCCTATCTACATTCTATGTGAATCTTTTAAAGAATCTTTTAATTTATGTTATCTTATTATTTCATGTTACTGGCTACTATTATTTTTCATCAATAATAATTAACGTTTTATTAGCACTCATAAAAGTATCTAGGCCTTAGTGAATTGCTTTCTATCTATTCTATCTATTGACTTTCTAGTGTTGGTGGCATCAGTATCCCCACCTTATGGAAAATGAAATGTTGAAGATCAGCAGAAGGATAAAACTAGTTGAAGATCTTGCATATATCCAATGGCAAACCCCATATTGAAGTTCATTTAATTCAGTGGAACAAATGATTCCGTCTATGAAGCAGATATTTAAGAGTTGAATTTTAGATCCAAATATTACTCATTAGTTTTAGGGTTTGACTTCTTGTGGTTTTAGCTTCTTCTTTATGCAAAAATTGAGAGCTGAGCCCTGGTGGCGTAAGTGGTTGAGTGCGGGACTGCTGCCCGCGGGCTTGGTGGTTCAAATCCAGCAGCGGATCTTAGGAGCAGCATTGGGTTGCGCCCACAACCACCAGAGGCAGTGATGCCCACACACAAAAAATGAATTTTTAACCTGCTAAAAATTTTTCCAACTAAAATTTATAACTGGGGTCTAATTATAAAGGTATATCTTTTACAATGTATTTTATTTATTTTGCTGTTGAAATATACATGACAAAACATCTACCAGTTCAGCGGTTTCTACATATATCATTTAGTAACAGTGGTCATTCTCTTAGTTTTCAACTATTCTTACCCTCTTTTGTGAATTATTTCTCCACCATTAGCATCGATCAATTTTGTCCTAAGGTTTATATATAATCTTTCAAGTTGCTGTTACCAATTTTATTCCATCTAGATCTTAAGAAAGCATAATGCTCAAGGCAGACATTTTTTTGTTGTAAAGCTAAATTAGTATTTGGTTTTAAGATTATTTCAGAAAGTAATTTTAATATAATCTTAAAGATTATCTCAGGGTTTCATTCAACCTCGTGGCTCCAGGAATTCTACATTCATAAGAATTTTATTTATGTCTCCCCTGTTGAATTAGAATTCACCAAAAGAATCTCTGATCAAAACATTCAGTAGGGGTAGTGCTCCACCATTCAAGTTTTCTGGTCTCACGGCCAAAGTGCCAGGTGTTCATAGAGGCAAACAACTACACATTCCATTTTCTCCCTTTCTTCCTGGCTCTCCCTCTTCTCCCTTACTATTCCAGGAAAAGAGAGAAAAATTATTGTAATGTGGTCTAGTCATTTGCAGACATATAAGACTCAAGGTGCTATACAATAAAATAGGGGCTATAAGGGAAGCACTAAGCATGTCAATAAGCTAATTAACTGGGATGTCCATGAAATTATGACTCGACATCTTCAAATCGGTTAGCCAAATCCCCTGAAAGTTTGGATTGCATATAAGCAACCTCAGTAGCCGACCCCGCCTTTTTTTGGCTGTCGCTGTAAATATGGATATGGTACAATTTCTGTCAATGCAACTTTTTGAAGTGTACAGCTTATTGCAAACAGTTAAAATTATCAGATTTGCAATCATGCACTAGATTGGTTTGATATTTCCTTCACTGTTAATACCCCATTTACCTTCTCATCTCAAACCTAGTTACCACAGATAAACTGTTCTTTATACATTTCCTTCAACACTCTGCCATCATGTCGATTCTGACTCACAGTGATTTGTTAGGACAGAATAGAACTAGTGCTGTGGATTTCTGAGGTTCCTCTTTTCCCATGGAATGGCTGGTAGTTTCAAACTGACGACCAGTCGTTAGTAGCAGCCTGATACACAATCCATTCAGTCTTCAGGGTTCCTCTTTCATAACTGTCACTATTCAATAATGTCATTAGATGGTTAAGTATTTTGGAATTCAAACAATGACACCTATGATTACCTTTACCTTTTCAATCTAGAAACCAATTTTAAAGTTATCTTCCCAACTATCATTCTAACAGTCATACCTGCAAATGAAGCAAGATAAAGTTTTGTAGGGGGGAAAAAAACATGAAATCAAGCATCAGCAGATAGAGTTTTTTTAACTCTATATTGCTTGTAATTAATGATATTCAGGAAAATAATATTTCATTATAATTGTCAACAAAATGATTTTCATGAACGGCACCTTTCCCTTAGTAAAGAGACTTCAATATAAACAATATAACTTTTGTTCTCATGCTTAATATTTATAATCCACCATATATTCATCATAAATAAATGACTCATAAAATAAATGCAAAGGTAATGTACACTATAGGATTATACATGTTATTAATATTTTTATTCAGAAAAGATTTGATAAATTTTTCTATGGATTAAAAACCCTCACATTCTTATAAATTTTATTTTAATGCATAAAATGTGATATATTTTTGTATTGTTTACAGAGCTCACTACTGCCTGTGAAGTGAAATTTAGAATGCTCAAGTGTCTTTAACCCATTTTTCTTTTAAAGATCAGTTGAAGTATTCATAAGAAGCTTTGTAGAAATTTCAAGTTTTTATATTTTCAAAGGTGATTTACAGGACTGAAGGCTGTGCCTAGTAGATTATTTGAACATGATGTGGTATACGTGTCTAATGTCTGAAATGTCCCATAATATTTCAACATACAGTTGTAGACCTCTGTGATCATTTTAAGAATGACTGTGATAATGACTCATTTTTTCATATTTGGGCATAAAATTCTTTACAAAATAGCCCCTTGTATTTTAGTACACACAGCATGTTCTACAAACATTTCAATTAAACAAAGAGAAGTTTGACAATATTTACTGAAGTGTATTGAAACCTACTCGTTTAGGGATCTCTCTCACCTATAGAGTAAAAACAAACAAAAAATAAAAACATGAGTTTTGAATTAGAGATGAATAATTTCACTTTGCTAGTTAGTTATATAAACACATTAAAGTTATTCCAACTTTCTACATGTTTCATATCTTTCAAATTCTTGTCACATATTTTAAGCAAGAAATGTAAATGACATAATGCATTATAGTCTGCACAATTTAGGTATGCAATAGAAGTCAATAACTATTAGTCAATGTTATACTTGTTGACTCAAAAATCCATTTTGTGCCCTTCCCTGAAGGCTTCTATGTTGACTGCATTCCAGGAAATTTAAGACACATATCAGAGATTGGAATACAGGAATGGAAGTCCAGTATTTCTCTCCATCCCTGTATCTCCTATGACTACTGTTTCTCACCCACAATTCCAGATCTCACTGAGTTTCCAGACTCCATAAGGGAAGTTTTGCCCTTGAATTCTGAAACCCACCTCTGTTTGCTCCCAGAGTGCAGGTGGGAAGTAGCTTTCATCATTGTTAATGCCTTCATGACCTATACATAACAGGTTTGTCTTTTCATCCTCTACTGTCACCTATTTAACCAACTCCCAGCTAAAGATTCAAGGTTGTTTCTGTTTTTGTGCTCATCCATCATACTCACTCACCTGCTCGTGTCTACTTGTGATGGTCTCATATAATTAACACTTCTAGAAGACCTTTCCAGGTGACCTGTGGCATATCTACAGGACCCCGTTCAAATACTTGCCTCCAGAAAGCCATGTTTGGACTTTCTATTCCCTTTCTACTCTCACTGTGACCTTGATGCTGAACCACTGATTACCACCACTCCTGTTTTGGTTTTGGGATATCCCCCCCCCCATTCCTTTTGACATTCGATTTTATACTGCTGATAATTCATGTTTGCCTGTTTCATTATTCTTATCCCCCCAAAGAGTTCCCAGAAAGTAGAAACACTATGTTATAATTTTTTGATTCAAAATGACCCCACACATCTTGATACAATAGCAGTGTTTAGCAACTTTAAAAAAATAATAAAAGATACATAGATTTTATTTTTAATTTCTTCCTTGTTAGTAATGATAATAGGTAACTCCTTAGATACAGAAAATGTATGACACTTTTCAGCTGAAAGAGACACTAGAGGTAATCTTATTCAAATTTTAAATGTACATCTAGCAATATGGAGAGAAAGAATGTCTACTAAATTTGTTTAATGCAAATGCCAAGAGGAATTTTTCTGCATTTTAACTCATTCCCATAAAAAAAGTGGAGAGTGACATTGATCTAGGACTCTATAACAGGACCATGTCACCAACCAGTCAGGTGGAAGGTTTACTTATTCGTTTTCTTTTTTAAAGTATTTGATCAATTACAGGCTAAAAGGGGCTTTTAAAAGTTTATGATAAGCAGAATGACATGATAATAGAAATGCTTTCACAAACTTTTTAAAGTTCCCTCAACTATAAAGCAAACAAGTCATCTTATAATTATATGTAAATATTTCAAATATATATATATATTTTAGTATTTCTGATGTCATTAAAAATGGATAGATTAATGATGAGATATTTTATTTTAAGCCCTTTGTTTTGGTTTTATGATAAATAGTTATATTTCAAGGTAAATGCTTCTTTGTGTTGTACAGATCCAGATAGTACATTGCCATTTACCTTAGAAATGCTAATTAATGAAAGAGATGAAGATTATGGGGAAAGAATTTTGACTTCTTGGATTACTGGCTAAGTGTGAGCTATCAGGACCATAGTCAGCACTAAGAGGGCTTATGTAATCACAGCTTGCTGTATAATTATTGCCACTACAGGAGAGTGATAGGTTGAGCTGGATAGACCTACTAATAATATCTAAGGTGATTCTGTAATTGCTATGTCTGGGAACAAAGTTCCTTTTGCTTGAACTAGAATTTTAAAAAGTAATACTACTGAGTATTGATTTGACACATGTAGGTTGATCACTTAATGTGAACCAAGTATTGTCTTGGGCTCCAAAAGGCAAAACAGATAAAGCACTATCATCTTCAGATTTACATTCTTGTAAAAGAGTGGGATGGAAGATACTACATATGTTATATAATGCTAGGTAGTTATATGTGTTAAAAAAAAATCAAGACAGGCTGAGATTTTAGTTCAAGCAAAAGGAACTGAGTTTAAGATCCCTTAGGTGGAAACTAAATATCAGTAGTGCTATGGGTTAGACATTAGACTAGTAACTAAAACGTCAATGGTTCAAATTCACCAGTTGTTCTATGAAAGAGAGATTACGTTGTCTTTAAATCTCTAAAGATTTACAACCATGAGTCAGAATTGACTCTGTGGCAGTAGGTTTGATGGTTAAGGTGGATGCTTGCTTGAACCTTGCTGGATGATATTTAACCAGCACAACACTCTGCCCCTTTAGAGGCAAAAACGTGATTAATTGAAGGGGAATGAATTCAATATCAATTTTAAGCCAATACTTTAGAAACAAGAATTTTTCATTCCTTGCTGTTGGAGTTCTTCTTCAGGCAAACTTCTTTCGAACAAAGAGTTTAAAAAATGTTTAAAAGTAAAAATCACTGTCTTAGCAGGAAAAATATAGGCATAGCAATATATTAATGAGTGACTGCAGCTAATAAAAAATAGTGCTAGAAAATGTACTTGGAAAATCCATACATATGACATGTTTTGATGATCATGTACAGGGCCATACGCAATTTTTCAGATGCATTTTATTCTCACTAGAGAAGAGATTGAACCTGGTTTGACATGTTTTTGAAAATGTCACCACTATAATAAGAAAAATAAAAGGGGGTAAGGGAGAGACACCTGGCAGTGCTGAAGTGCTTGGGAGGCCATGGGGAGACCCTTGCCAGTGCTGAGATGCTTCTACCACCACTGAATACATAAGATTCTGCACCCACTGGCCTGTGATTGTCCTGGCATCATTGCATGTGCTTTGTGAGTCTGAAGAGGACTACTGGATTGATATCAGATATATTGGCTAATATCAGACTCATAGACTTAGACTGAACTGGGTTGGGATGCTTTCTCAATGTTCCATTTCTCTCATATATAAACCTCTCCCTTATATACATTTGTGTTTATGAATTTGTTTCTCTCGTCCACTCAGACTAACACAATCATGATGTTACCTATTGGTTCAGTTGTGAAATTTTTGCTTTCTTGACCCTGAGTTGTAATCCATTCTGAAGGCTGTAATTCTTACTTTTCTTCAGCTACTCCTTCTCTTTGCATCCTCCTCATTTGTATCAAACCAGTGTGCCTGATATGTTAGCCTCTCCTTATTCTTTCAACATTGTCAGAAACAGGTCTGCTCCAGAACTTTTTCACCTGCTCTTCCACCATCTACCAGATATATTCTTGACTTTATTTATTAGCTCTTTCAAGACTATATGGAGTTTTCACCTTCTTAATAGAGTCTTTGCTCATGAAACTATTACACATTGCAAGTCCTCTAGATCTCCAATATACCTTTCACCAACTCTGTTTTAACTTTCTCTGAAAATTATCGTCTTGAGTGTACAATACGTGTTACATGTTTTCCCTATTTTATCTCCAAGTTAATATAAACTCCTTGGAAGGAAGGGTATTTATGAAGTTTGACCCATGGAAAGAGCTCAGTATGGATTTGACTATCTTTCTGTGTGAAATATCTGAGTAGAGGGTGTCTACTTTAGTTGCACTTCTTTAGTTATAAATGTTACATGCAAGTACAAATTTCTCACATTCTGGATCCTTGTATTAAAGGTGAAAGTTGGCATTCTTTGACTTTTATTAGGTTGTCCAATATTTTTCTTGCTCATTCTTACATATGCTTTTATTGTTGGGGGCCATCCAGTTGGCACCAAGCCATAATGACCCTACATACTATAGGAAAAACATAGCCTAGGCCAGCATCACCACTCTTGTTTTTTTTTTTTTTTGAGGTCATTGTAGCATCACTGTGTGAATCTCCCTTTCATCAAAGATCTTCTTTTTTACGAACTATCAGATATGAGATCCTTTTCCTAATAACACCTATAAGTTACATGAACAGAAGTCTTGCTTCCATGGGGCATTTTCCAAGACCAGGTTAATGAATTATTCTCCTGGTATTCTGAAATGTTTTCAAACTTCTTCGTCATCTCCACAATCCAAATCTGTCAGCCATTCCCTATTCTTTTGTATCGTCCAGTGTTCACATACATATGAGGCTGTGGAATGTCCCACGGCTTGGATAAGAGGCAATGTAGTCCTTAAATGGTGTTTTTGCTCTTTAGTACTTTGATAGGATTTATGCAGTATATTTGTCCAGTACAATACATCATCCTTTTTCTTGATTACTGCTTCCATGGACATTGATTATAAATCCAAGTCTTTGACAACTTCTAACTTTCTAAGAGAGAGTAAGGAGAAAACCCTGGCAAGCTACTTTGCAACATCAATTAGCAGAGTCCAAGTCATGCTGCAGCTTGAGCTGGCACAGAACCAGGCATCATTTCATCCCATTGTGTCTGGGGTGACCATGAGCTAGTGAACTGTAGAACTGCTTACAACGGCATCATCAAATGTCAGACAAGTCATTGGCAACAGACGCCGCTGTTGACTGAACAATAAATTGTTCATTTTTCAACAACCGCCATGAAATGAACAAGAAGTTGAAAAAAGATTAATATATAGTCAGTAGCAATGTGACATCATCAAAGCAGCACATTGATGGGATCCATGAGATAGGATGGAGCAAGGGTACACTAAAAATAGGAGAGAAGACATGGAAGAAAGTAAATCCTCCATTTATACTAGAGCATTATAGTTCTTCTTCTTGAATTTTTGGGGCAACTTGATGATCTGTATGAAGTGCCCTTATCTCTGTGTTACCTATCCCCAACTTTCTTTTCTCCTGTTTTTAGGATGCCTGGATCCTAAATCATAGCAAGCCTGTGACACAGAGAGAAACACTGCTGGATCCTGAGTCCTCCTCACGATTTGTCTTTTTATCTCTACCGGACTTCAAAGCTCGAGTAGAATATGACTTCTTCTAGAAAGCTTCTCTATATTTCCCAGCAAACTTGTCTGCTTAGCGAATGCTCTAACATGATACTAAGCACATTATACCAAGGCACTGTTGTATGTGTTCACCTCTTTGTCTCTATTGTTAAGTTACATACTGCTTAACATCTGGGACTGAGTTTTTGGTCATCTTTCTATCTCTTTAAACCAGGAAGATGTCTTGTTCATGTAGTCAGAACCAAAGACTGAAACAAGCTCTTGCGGAGTTAATTGTAATTTGTGGTAATTCTCCACAGAACAGAGCCACTCTATGAAGTTTTCTAGATTACGATTTTGACAGAAGCAGCATGCCACATCTTTATTTCCACAGCTTTGCCTGGTGTCTTTGAAATGCCAATATTTGGTTTTTAAAACAAGCCCACTGCCATTGAATCCATGTCAACTCATGGAAGTGCTCCAGTGGAAGGGTCGGCAAACTCTTGCGACCAAAGAACTGACCCTGTCCCTCCTAACAACTGTAAAATCACTCAAGAGTCTTAAATATGCTTTTCTGAAGAAATGAAATCACCATGATCTGAAATAATAACCTTCAAATGTTTTCCATGTCACTCCAGATCCGCACATTCACACTGAAAGAGCCTCATATAGCTCTCAAGCCACAGTTTGCCGATCACCACTCTAGTGGCTTCTGTGACTATGATTCTTTCTGAGACACACACCTCTCTTTCTCCTTCAGAGTGGTCCACAGGTTTGAACTACAAAACTTAGGGTTAGCAGTCCAGGAGCTAACTCAGAGCACCATCAGGGATTATTTATTTAGGGTATTAATTGTATGAAAATTGTTTGTAGCACCTTGTCACTGGCACCAACTATACTTGTATAATGGATGGATTAGCTATTATTGATGTAGCCCACACAGAAAGCATAAAAATCTCAATAATATAAATAGAAAAGATGGAGCAATGATGAAAAATGAAACTTTCCACTAGTTCTTAAATGCTTCCTCCCACCCTCTCCCCCCTCCACCTGCCTGCACTACCGTGATCTCAATTCTACTGTACACATCCAGCTAGACCAGGGGATGTACACTGGAGTGGGAAACATGAGGAATTCAGGACAGATGATCCCTTAGGACCAGTGGTGAGTGGGGCAATACCAGGAGGGTGGAGGGAAGGTGGGGTAGAAAGGGGGAATCTATTACAAGGATCTACATATAACCTCCTCCCTGGTCTATGGACAACAGGGAAGTGGGTGAAGAGAGACATCAGACAGTGTAGGATATGACAATAATTTATAAATTATCGAGAGTTCATGAAGTGGGGAGTAGGGAGGGAGGGGAAATATGAGGAGCTGCTACCAGGGATTTAAATGAAAAGCAAATGTTTTGAGAATGACAATGGCAACAAGTGTAAAAATATGCTCTGCATACAACTGATGGATGTATGGATTGTGATGAGAGTTGTATTAGCATCCAATTAAATGACTTTAAAGAAGAGAAAAGATTAAAGAAGCTTTGGAAAGGAAAGAATGCATTTTCAAGATGAAGAGAAAATAATTCAAATTTGGAAATTATATATGTATATATCTACATATACACAGAAATAAGCATAAAAAGTGAGTACATGAAGGATAATTTAGCAAATTAGTTACTGGTAACCTTTTTGATATCCTAATTTTGGGGTGAAACATCAGAGATGATATGCAAATGGAAACTACCACATATCTGAATGGCTATGAGATAGTTTTGAGTGAGTGCTAATGGCTACATCTAAAGCAATATAGCTACATTTCCTTCAGCATATCTTTTCACCTGTAAACATTTACAGGTAGTAATTATCATATAGCTAAACTTTCCAAGCTATAATTTCCACCATAACAGAAAGCATGATAGTGTTGGATAGAATTCCGATCAAGAAATAAATACAGTCCTCCAATAAAGTGCTCAAAATAAACTTTTCTTGAAAGGCAAGGGCATTTTCATAAAATCATATATATATACATATATATATATGTGGGGGTACCCC
Organism: Nesogale talazaci; assembly: GCA_004026705.1. NCBI lineage: Eukaryota > Metazoa > Chordata > Mammalia > Afrosoricida > Tenrecidae > Nesogale > Nesogale talazaci. The sequence continues at coordinate 68,633 of PVJH01004110.1, read as the reverse complement.
TCAATAAAGCAGATTTGCCCTAGATTGAGTGGAATTTTCATAGCATGTATTTTTCCTGCTAGGCAAGCATCAAGCATCTTGCTCCAAGTTAATGCACTCAGTGGTACCAACTGGGAAGGTTCTTTCTGGTCACAGTAATTTTTTTTGTAAAAGCTGTTTTTCTTGAACCACACTTTCTTTTATGGTGATTTAAGTTAACAGCATGACACTGGGAAATTTTGTTTCCTGCTCAGGAAAAATGTTGCAGAAACTGTTGTGATGTTGAACACCACTTACAAGGACAGTTATGGGAGAAACCCTGGTGTGTAAGTGCCTTTTTTTGTTGTTGTCTATTTCAAAAAAAAAAAAAGGTAAGAATGTTGATTAATGGCAAACCTCATTCTGAATATTTGTTACATTCCAGAGTGGACAAAAATGTTGATTCAGAGTGCATTTGGAGTTCATTCCATTCGGTTATATTGTTAATCAAACTTTCTATTTAGGAGTTCTGAAAGATTTCATTAACAGTGGATGACCCCCAAAAAAGGCCTGATTTGTGGCAGAGAGGGTGTTGGTTTTGCCACCACGACAATTTATCTGCTCATGCATCCATCTCAGTGTACCAATTTGGGGCAAAAAACAGTATGTCTCCCTTTTGCACCTTACTCACCTGACCTTACTCCTTGTCACTTCTTTTTGTTTCCTCAAATGAAGAAGGACATGAAAGGACCATGAATTGACAACACCGAAGAGGTGAAGAAAAAAATGAGGGAGGTGCTGTCAGCCATCCAAGCAGATGAGCTTTGAAAATATTTCCAAGGATGGAATTGCAGAGTTGACAATTTTTCAAAGTATAATGGAGAGTAATATCAAGGTGATAAGGTTGTGTTTCAAAAAATTTTAAATACATAGCCTTGAAAAGCAAATCTGATTTTCTTTTGGGTACCCCGATTTATGTGTATCTATCTATCTATCTATCTATCTATCTATCTATCTATCTATCTATCATCTATCTATCTATACATCCATCCATTCATTGATCTAGCTAACTAGTCACACACTAAAAAGTGTTGACACATTAGCATAATTATGTTGGCAAAAAAATATTGAAGAAACTACGTACTTCCAGAAGAACAGACAAACAGCATTGGAAGAAATAGTAGCCAGAATTCATAGCAGTGATGATGGGGAAGACTTTATTTTAGGTACTTTGGGCTTTTTATTAGGAGAGTCCAGTACCTGGACCCAGTAAAGTAGAGGGTTAGCCCAAAGAGGAAGTCCCACACAAATGAATTGACCCACTGTCCATAATAATGGAAGCCCTGATGGTGTCATTGGGATGAGAGCAGCACAGTCAGCAGTTCGAAACCACTAGCAACTTTGTGAGAGAAGGACTGAGCGCTCTACTCCTGTAAACAATTATAGTCGTGAAAGATCCACAGAGGACCACTCTGAGCCAGCATTGACTTGATGGCAGTGACTTTGGTTCTGTTTTTCTTAAAACAAATAGGCTCAAGTATAAGAAAGATTATGAGGATAGTTATGGGCTTGGCAGTGTTTTGTTCTGTGTGCAAAAGGTTGTATGTGTAAGAGCCATTTCAATAGCACTTAACACAAAAGTCAACACGTATGTATTTATGTGTGGCAAAGGGCAGTTAAACTTTAAATATTATTTTCTTTTATAGTGTTCATTTCTGTTTGTTTTTATTTATAATTGAGTGTAATCTCTTTTAAATTTCCTCAGTGCAAATTATCATATTAATTCAATGTTATTTATCCAGATAATAAAAAGAAGCAAAACGCTATATATTCTCTATGGAATTAAAAGCACATTTATTTCTTTGAAGTCTCTGCCTTCCCAAGACTAATAAGATCACAAGAATTCAATTTGAGATTACTCAAAATACTCATGTTAGTGTTTTTCATTAAATATTCATTTGTCTATGAATAATACAATCAAATATATCAGTTAGCATAGACCCATTTATAAATATGTGTTCCGGTTCACTTTTACGGAACAAGACATTTTGAGGAATCTTTTCAAAATAGTTCTTTACAATTGACAGATCTATACATAAAGAAGTTTTCTTTAGAGAGAGAAAATAAAGAAGGCTTCTGAACTAGTCCCTGGAATGCTCTAATGTGTGTAAAATGAAGAAAAGGATGAACCAACATCAGACCCACATCTTTAGTCCAGGGTGTCAGAAGAAAGCCAGGAAAAAGAGGTGTCTTGGAAGCCAGCTGAAAAAAGTATTGTACAAGGGGTAGAAGATCCCATTCAGAGAATACTGTAAGATATTTTTATGTGCCAGTCAGTCAGTTCTGACTCACACAGACCCTTTGGACAACAGAATGAAACACGTTTGCCCCCCTTACAATTGTTCTGTGTGAGACCATCGAAGTAGCCACTGTGTCCATCCATTTTGTCCAGGGTCTTCTTCCTTAAGGAGGACATAGAAAAACACTGAACTCATAAGTACAGAGATCATTGGTATCACTGCTCCCTAATAAAAAACCAAATGAAGAAAATGGATTTTACATGTAATGGTATATGCTCTGAGGCTATTGCAAGTAGAGACTTTGTTCCACTTCAAATAAAGTTAAATCCATCAACATTGAAAATAAATATTTTTTTGTAATGGCTTAGATTTTAAACCACATTGAACTCTCAGAAGAGCACAAAAGATTGTGTGTATTTTGTAGGCTACTCACTCAGCAAGAATGATGAGTGCCTTATTTATATATAATGTATATATGAAATATTTTGTAAGCTCTGTCCTTAAAAGAGTAAAATGGAGATGATTCAAAAGATTAAAAATCACATATATAAAATTTTAGTAACACTTTGTTTTAAAGAAATTATTTTCTCTAAAGAAGACATTCAAAAGATTTAGTTCATATAGTATATAAAAATAGAGTTTTATTACAGAGAGCTCCATCATAGCATAAAAACAAAACAAAACCCATTGCACACACATTCATACACATTTTAGCTGTGAAGATATGCTAATAATAGACTTGATTATAAAGTGATAAATTAATATCAGTATGATCTAACGGCTAAAAACAGAAATATTGTGCCAGTTAGATTTGTTAACAATCTATCTGTCCACTACCTAGTTATGCAATTTTTGCAAGGTATTTAACCCCTCTGCTCTTTAGTTCCATAGTCTGCAAAATTAGGATAATAATACAAAAATAATACTCTTTGGGGCTGAGCCCTGGTGGCGTAAGTGGTTGAGTGCGGGACTGCGGCCCATGGGCTTGGTGGTTCAAATCCAGCAGCGGTTCTCAGGAGGAGCACTGGGTAGCTCCCATGACCACCAGAGGGCAGCGATGCCCCCAAAAATAAAAAAAATTAAATAATCTATTTATAGCAAATGTTCTTGTAAAGATTACACAGCAATAATACATAAGGCCTTTAACACAATTCCCACTATGATTAAGTTGTAGATCAGTATTAGCTGTAGTAGATCAGTATTAGCTGTTATTTTTATTATGTCATTTAAATATGTAAAATTTAATTCCAGGGAGCATAAAATAGCATAGCTTTATAGTTAAATAAGAGTAGAAAATATGTTAAAGCATTTGCAACTTTGAATGGAGTCTTTGAAGACCTAAGATGGAATATGGAACTCTTTATAATCTTCACACTGTGTCCATTGAATGAACTATCGTTTTCTGTTTTGTTTTGGTTTTTACGTCATGTTATTGGGTACTCTTACAGCTCTTATAAAATTCCATATATCGATTATATCAAGCATATTTGAACATTTGTTGCCAATATCATTTTCAAAACATTCACTACTTGAGCCATTGGTATGACTCCTCCTTTCCCCCCACCCTCCCTCCACTACCTTCCCACTCTCATGGATCCTTGATCAGTGATAAATTGTTATTACTATTTCATAACTTACACTGTCTATTGTCTCCCTTCACCTACATTTCTGTTATTTTCCTGTTTGGAGGAAGGGGAGGTATATATATATAATCTTGTTAAGGGTTCCCCCTTTCTCACCCTTTCGCTTCCCTGATTATTCCTCAACCTGCATAATATCTCTACTTCCACTACTGTTTCTGAGGGGTTTATCTGTCCTGAATTCCATGTGTTGAGAACTCTTATCTGTACCAATGTGTGTCCCCAGGTCTAGCTAGATTTGTCAGGTAGAACTGGGTCACAGTAGTGGGGGGTGAGAGTATTCAGGTACTAGAGATATGATGTGTGATTCATCGGTGCTGTACTGCACCTTCTGTTGAATCATCCCTTCTGTGGGGAGATATCCAATTGTCTGCGATGGACTTTGGGTCTTCACTCCCACCCTCCTCCTTCATTTCCAAACAAACATATTATTGTTTGCTTGGGATCTTTTACTATCTGATACTTTATCCAGTTGACAGCTCAATGTATGGGTGGGGTCAAACCTGGCAGCCCCTTTGACAGGGCAGCTCCCTGGACTTGGAAGGCCCCTGGACCAGGCAGCCTCTTGCACTCCTTTTGCATCAGCCTCACTAAGAAGGAGATGAACAACCTGCTAAATGTGTAAACCCTTCCTCTGACATTTCACAGAACTTATTGCCCCAAGAAGGGCACATTCCCTCTCTCTGGCGTTCCAGAAAGCAACTTTGCAAAGCAAGATGATTTGCTAATAAGTCATCTCCAAAACACCTCAAACACAGAAGTCTTCCTCCCTTTTCTTTCATCAGCCCACATGTCTATAGCTCAAATCCTATAAATATCCCACCACTCCAGTACCAGGTTCGGCTTGCCTGGCCTAATTCTCAGGTCTTGGAACTCCCAGGAGCTCAAGATGTTCCTTTCTCCCCTTTCTTGTGGCCCCTTCCCTTCCCCAAAGTTCTTTCCTACCATCAATAAAGCATATTTACCTTTCATCTCTAAGCTCCATCTCCTCTCTCCGACTCCAGCTCAACCAACTCTCATGACCATGCAGGCTCGTGTGCTTCTTCCATGTGATCTTATTTACTTTCCTGTTAGCTGGTGACTGTGCTGACTTAAAACCTTTAAGATTCCAGATGCTATATCTTTTGATAGCTGGGCACCATTCACTCTCTTCACCACAATTGTTTACGCACCCATTTTGTCTTCAGGGATCATGTCAGGAAGGTGAGTGTCAAAGGTTGCCAGGTTATCAGAACAAAGTGTTCTTGTGTTAAGGGAGGCCTTGAGTAGAGACCCAAAGTCTGTCTGCTTAATATTTAACATATAAATATATGCACATTTACCTCAATCCCTTTCATTATAAATTAATAAGTTTGCATGTATACATGCCTATAATTATACCTCTATAGATAGCTTTTGCCTTGTATTTCTTTCCTCTATTTCCTTTCACCTTCCTCCTGTCCCACTATCATACTCACTCTCCATTCGACTCTCAGTAATTCCTCTCGGATACATTGCTCTTGATCAAATCCCACCCAACATTATAGACTCTCCCCACCATCAACTTTAGATCTCTTGTTGTTCCCTTATCTCTGAATGTGCTGATTCCCCTCCTCCCCTCCCCATCACCTCCTTTTCCATGTGCTTCAAGAAATGCCAGTCCTATTGTTTTTTCCTTGGATTTGTTCGCCCTGCCTATCCTATATAGATAGACATAGGGCATAGGGTGAAGAAAAAAAAAAAAAGAAAAGGCCCAAAACCAAAACATAATGAAGCAAACAAACAAAACAAAAAAGAACAATAAAAAACATACGATAACAACAAAACAATAGACAGTTCCATGTGTGTCTTCTAACATTTTATGCAAGTTTTCAGATCAAGTCCGATGAGTTGCCAAACCCTGTTCCCCAAATCAGAAGGCCATTTTCAGGATCCCTTAGGGACTTGGTTACTTTGCCACCCTTGCTGCCCAGTTGCACTCCCTTCTGTTTCACTCCACTCTGCATGGAGAAGACTGGGCACACTTTCCGCACAGTGTCTCCAGTGCTGTTCCCTGTAGCACTATGGGTCAGTGAGAAAATGTCATGTCTCCTGGTGGGGTCAGCCCTCCTATGGTCTTCTCTATGCACTGCCTGCTCCAAACAGTTATGTCAGCCCTGGGACTTGGTAGACCATGATGAGTCTCTCTCTCTCTCTCTCTCTCTCTCTCTCTCTCTCTCTCTCTCTCTCCCTCTCTCTCTCTGTTTTCTCCTATGTTGAACTATAGTTTTGAAGTCCATAATATGTACAATTTGCCCTTTATTTTTGCGAGTCATTTTATGAACCAAGAATAAATATGTCGTCTTCATGACATTTGCTCTTGTCAGGATCATATCTGTCAACCTGCCATATTACTTTTGATCTCTTGGAGTTCTAGATTTACTTAGAACAAAGGCCAAGCCAATCCTGATACCAACCTTGATATATTAGGGAAACTTTCATGCTACCATGTAATAAACATTATTCACAGTAAAACCTAAGGGATATTTTTAAAGACTGGGAAAATACACAACTTGAATTAAAAAAAATATTTCTCTTTCATATATAAAAGGAAGAGAATGATGAGATGTCTATAAGCAATTCAAAGTGGTGTTATCATTTCCAAGTTCACAGGAAATAAAATTCCTTTTACATCAGCGATCAAGGCATTCTGTAACCCAGGACTGAATGGTGCATTGATTATTCCAAAGTCCTTAATACTAACATTATTTTTAAACGAACCCATTTTTGCATAGCAAAAAAGATATAAATCCAGATTACTGAGCAAAATAAAATGATATAACCAGATGAGATGCATTGGAATTGACTCAACAGTAATATCGTTTGCATTGTTTTGTTTTAGGTCCAGATGGGCACTGACGTCTAATCTCTATCAACGAAGAAAGCTAAAACTCTCTGTTGCATAAGGTCTTTCTGAGTGAGGATTGACTTGATAGCAATGGGTCAATGTAGGAAGGATAATCCATCATGTTGCAATGCTAGATATCTATAAATGCATACTTCAAAATATCCCCAGCTGGCTTCCTTGGGTTTAGTCTGCCCCCATGCTAGCTCCATCCCAAACAAGCGACACCTTATTTACCTTTCAGATTCCATATTAAGCACCATCTCTTTTATAATGACCTCAGATTTGAATCTGAAGTTAATCCATACTGCCACAATATATTTGTCACCCATTTGCTCCTTGATATATACCGTAGAGAGAATAAAATAACTTACAAACCTATATATAATACATACCCTAATGTCTTCAGTGGACAGTGAACTGTTGAAAGACAGGCACAAGGTGACTAACAAATGTATACAGAACTTCAGAACTTCAAGCATATTACTGTACACACGGTCTCTCAATAAAGCTAAGCCAATTCCCCTTTAAGAGATGTTACAGATAAGACTGAAGCCCAGAATCACACCTGAAGGTGATGTTCAAGGTTACCTGAGGCTTAATGTTTAGCTGCTGATGTGAAAAAGTAACAATTTCTGTTGCAATAGAGAAATTGATTCAAAGTATTAGGAAAAAGTGAAGATGAAATGAAATGTAAGATGATGTTGATGAGAATAATGTGAGAGATTCATTGCCTAAAGAGGCACGGTGGAGACTTCCAACTCAATTGATGGTAGATGAGATCTAGATTGTAAGCATGAACAAATACCCTACATGAAATAAAGAATCAGAGTTAACAAGGCAGTACGCTAACAAGCAGAGAAAAATTATGTGCAATGCTTGAGGGGATAATGGGATTTAAAAAGAGAAACTTAAAGAGAAAGTGAATGAGGCGGCGAGTAGCTGTATAAAAATTTTATCTGGTATAGTTGAAGAGGTAACTTTTATAGTTATGCTAGGAAAAAGTACTGCACTCTTAAGTAGGAAAGTTATAAATAATGATAAGAATATGATTTAACTTTTCAAAAACTCATGTGTCTATTAAAAAATCTGAGTTTTATTTGTGAATTTGTGTGGTTAGAAATAAATCAGAGATGGAAAAGGTCTAATTTATCTTTTTTTTGTATGAGAAGAGAGTCTTGAAGAATCAAGAATCTGGGTTTAAAAAAATGCATGGTGTTACTCAGATAACAGTCCCTAAAAGGCTAGAGATTACCAACTTCATTTGCTGTTTGGACATGTTCCAAATGAAATGAAATGACCTTTAATGGCCAAATATTTTCACATTTCTCTGGCCATGTCAAATCAAGCCCCACTCTCTAATTCATCTCAACATTCTCGCCTGCCCAATCACCCTCTGTGATACATAGGTTTATTATGCCAACATGGCCAATAGAAATACGTAGGGTTAATAGGCCAGCATTTGATTGCAGAGAACAGAGATAAATGGCTTGAAAAGGCCTCTCTCTCTCTCTCTCTCTCTCTCTCACACACACACACACACACACACACACACACACACTCTGGTGATCAGACTAGCACATGGATGCTTTAGCTAGTTCTCTGCCTCAATTTGTAAGCTTCACTACCTGTGGGACAGCCAGCCCATGAATAGTATTATTAGAAATAAGGTTCCTTCAAGATCTACTACAACATGCTGCTGGGTCTATATATCACTTGAGCTTGAGGCTGGCAGGTCATATTCTCTTGCCTTGCTTGAGTTCCGTAATCCATCTGGGCCTGCTTCATTAAGCTCCTGAGCTGCTGACTATTGGCGACCTGCCCTGATGTTTGCTGCCTGTGGCTGGACTGACTGGATTGCCTTAGGGAAGATTCATCTGTCTGATTCATTGACCGTGGACCCTGCAATGCTCATGAGTTAAAGGACTTCCAGTATATTAACTGTCCCATGGAAGTAAGGTGAATTGAGCTCTCTGTACTGCTGTGTGAAGTAATTAGCTATTATAGTCCATTTATATGTTTCCTTCAAAATGGCCCAAACCAATCAATTTCAGCTCACTAATACCTACAATATTTCGTTATTGCCGATTCTCAATTTCTCTAGATTCACACTTCATACATTCCATGTTATGATTATTAAGGGTGTTAACAGCTGTGTCTTCTCATGCCTCCTCCTCATGAAGGTCCCCCAAACTTTTCTCCATCATTATTATTAAAGGCAACTCTGCTTTGAATTTCCAGGTTGTCTTTCAAATTCATTCCAACCTGACTTCTGGCACTATATCTTTCAATGTTTCACTGCTATTGTATGTTTTTTAGAGACACATCCATAAATATAGGCCAAAAAGTTTTAATTACATTTAAATTCAAATTCATTATTATAATTATTCCAATTATATAACTCCATGTGTTATAGAATATAACTGGTCCTTAGGATTTTCTTAGTGGTAATTTTTGGAAGTAAATTACCAGACCTTTCTTCCACTGTGCCTCTGAGCTGTTTCAAATAGCCAAGCTTTAGGGTTATAGTTGAGCGGAAAATGTTGGTGCTATACAGGGAGTAGGAAGAATTTTAAAATAATGACTCATGCTGTTATTGTTAGGTACCATCGAGTCACTTGCAACTCATAGTGCCTTTTCATAATTATTCATATGTCTGAGCCTACTACTGCCACCCTTATACTAATCCATCTCATCGTGGGTCTTTTTCATTGAACTTCTATTCTACCAAGTATAATGTCATTTTCTAGGGATTGCTCCCCAGATAACATGTCCAAAGCATGTAAGATGAAGTCTGGCCATCCTCATTTCTGAGGAATATTATGACTGTGTTTTTTTTTTTAAGACAGGTTTATTTTTTTCCCTCTGGCAGTCCACTCTACTCTCAATATTCTTCATCAACATTAACTTTAAATGGTTCTTTCTAGTACTACCTCAGTATTGACGAGCTTTATTTTGTCCTTTTTTTCCCCCATCAAAGTTTTATGTTACAGTAATTATTTTTATATCATTTAGGATGAAGATATACACTAAATGAAATTGTTAGCAGTCACACACAACTTCATTGGCACTCATATGTATAATAGAGAACTATATATCAAAGAGTAATTGCATATTAAGGAAATATTGCAGCCTATTTCAGATCAAGCCCATTTGTCCAATATTAGCCAACAGATCCTACACCAATGGATAATTTCCACTTGAGACTCACACAACACATACAACAATGCAGTATGCAGGAAGATAACAGGCCAGAGGATGCAACGGTGGTGGAAACGTCTCTGCATTGGTGTGGGTTTCCATGTGGCTCCTTCAGCTCCACAGCTCTAACTCCATCAGGGCAACTACATGTGTCTTTTCAACAAGAACTTCTCACAGAGGGTCGAAGCAGAGAAAGAGTGGATCTGGTCTCTGGTGAACTGTTTATCTTCTTCACGCATGCAAATGAGGTCTTCAAGTCTGTAACCTGATTGACTGTGGAGTCTAACTCCACATCCTTGCAAGTTGACAGGAGATTATGTAACTTTCACATGCTTTATCTATATAACTATGAAGCTGTCTAACCAACCAGATGACATGTCTGTTCTTACCCCTACTGGCCTCCACCAGAGGCAGACAGTAAACACAGCTTACTCTGAAATATCCATACGATTTCATTGTGTGGTTTGCAGATTCTACCTTTCCAGTTCTGGTGAGGTATATCTGTCCTGGAAAATGAGATTGTGACTCATTGTATCTCCTTCCTAGCACTTTCTGTAGAGCATCTTTTATGTACATCTTTTTAGCTTTCACTACTCAGACACTCAAAACTGAGATATTTATTCAAGAGAACATCTTTATCGAAATTTATATTTTATTGCAAATATGAAAAGTCCATTTTGAAACCTAATATTATGGAATCATTAATCAATTTGTAAATCATTTTTTTCTGTAAAATGTCTAGATCAAAACACTTGTCGGGCTGAGCCCTGGTGGCGTAAGTGGTTGAGTGCAGGACTGCTGCTCACGGGCTTGGCGGTTCAAATCCTGCAACGGTTCTCAGGAGCCATGCTGGGTAGCTCCCATGACCACCAGAGGGCAGTGATGCCAAAAGAAACAAGCAAACAAAAACACTTGTCACTTTTATTTGCCCTTTAAAGATGGTGACAGCTGGAAATAGCATTGTTCTGATTATTAAAACAACAATCGAAAAAGGTGCATAAGCTTCAATGCAAGTTTAAAACCAATCAATAAGCTCACATCACAGCCCTATATACTAGTCCTCGACTGAGAAGAGACAATATTGACTGAAAAAGAGAGTTTAAGCATCTGTGAACTAATGCATATGCATCTTCACACCAGTTAAGTGAATTCATATAGAGTGGTTAACTGGTTTATGAAGGCCTAGTGAGTTAGTGAGACTGGCCAGTCCTTTAGTGTTGAAGATGTAAGGCAACCTGTAGGTTGCAACCCCTTTGGGGGTCAATTGATTCTTTCACAGGGGTCACCTGATTTATGACAGTAGCAAAATTACAGTTAAGAAATAGCAAAGAAAATAATTTTATGAACAGGGGGGAGGGATCACCACAACATGAGGAACTTAGAATGCTGGAATGCTCTCTAGTCCACAGGCATGAGACAAGGGAGATGAGGAACTTCTGACTGCTCTGAGGTTTAAAGAGTTGTTTGGATCCTGAGTCCATGGCATGACCTAGCCCCAAGGAGTAAGGTTGATGAAAAGATGCAAAGTGCGCTGTGGTCTGAAGTGGAGGCAGATGATGCATGAGAACTCCCAAGCTTGGCTGTGGTACCCATTACCTCATTTGGAATAATGGTTAGAACTGATGGAGAAAATTAACATAGTGCTTGAGAACCAAAATACAACCTGAGTTTAGCCCACCTGAATTTCAAGAACTTTTCAAAGACAATTTTTAAAAGGCTCATTGTAACTTTCACTCTGGAGTGGGGGCTGGGGTGGGCGATGCGTGTGATTCTCTGATTGGCCTTGGTGTATCCCAGGCAGCTGCTTTCTTGAACTCCAGTTCAAAAAACCAAACCAGTGCCTTGTTTTGTTTCATAGAAAATATCTTTTGTCAACAGCACAAAAAGAAAGTACACATGTGGACTTTTTCAGATGAAATATGGAGAAATCAAATTGATCACATCTGTGGGTATCAGAAAAATTCAGTAGCAGTAGTGAAACCAAACCAGGGGTTGATGGATGGAACAGACCATGAATTGCTCATATTTAAGATCAGATTGAAGGTGAAGAAAATTAAAACATCCCATGAGAAGTGAAATATGACCTTGAGTTTACTTCACTGAATTTCAAGAATCTTACACACAAAAAGGGTCTAATCAGTTTTATTGAGCTGCAATGAACATATCATACAGTTCAATAATTCAATCATATTAAGTAGGACTGTGTGACCATCACTACATTGTAATATTGTCTTCCTTATTGTACCCTTGTCTATTGACTTCCCATTTTTGCTATCACCTGTTAGGGCCCTGTAATAATCGTTTCCATCACTGTGTTCATAAATCCTGGCATCCCTATACAGAGACACATATAAAACAAGGTTTTAAACCATACAGTATGCTTTAAAATGGGGAGCGTCCATCAGGGTTTTATCCCCTCAGCAAACTTAGTCAATCTGTAAGCTAGTAGATAATCAGAGATGCTAGATTATATGTAAAAGAATGCAGCATCAAGATTGGAAGAAGGCTTTTTAACTACCAGTGAAATACAGCCTTGCTGGCTGAAAGCAAGAACTTGAAGCACTTTGTGGTGAAGATCAAGAATTGCTGCCTTCAGTATGGATTAAAAGTCAACATAAAGAAAACCTCAATCCCCCCAAACTGGATCAGTAAGTAACATCATGATCAGTGCAGAAGAAATTGAAGTTGTCCAAGACTTCATCTTGCTTGGGTCCACAATCAAGATTCATGGAAGCAGCATTCAGGGGATGAAAGGATGGATTACATTGGGTAGATCCATTGTACAAGATCTCTTTAAAATGTGGAAAAGCAAGCATGTTACTTTTTCTGGAGGATGCAGGTACACCTGTCCAAAGTCATGGCATTATCAACTGCTTCGTATACATGTGAAAGCTGGGCATTAAGTAAGGAAGACCGATAAAGAATGAATGTATGTAAATCTTGGTGCGGGCATAGAATATTGAGCATACCAAGGATTACCAAACAAATAAACAAATCTGTCTTGAAAGAAGTGCAGCCCGAATACTTCCTAGAGGCAAGGACAGTGGAATCTTGTCTTACATACTTTGAATATGTCATGCGAGACAAATACCTGGAGAAGAATTGGTAAATTGTGCTTGGTAAATCATGGGGCAGTAATAAATAATAGCTTTATCAAGATGGATGGATGCAGTGGTTGCCTTGATGAGCACAAAGAGCAATTTTAAGGATGGCACACAACTGGTCAGTCCTGTGTCTTGCATATAGCATGACACTCGACAGCAACATACATTTATCTATCACATTTTGCTTTGTGGTACCCTTTTTGTTTCATTACCTTTATTCACACACAGGCACTCAAAAATAGTCATATGTTTAAATAATTCTCAATGTATTATTTAATATCTCTAAGATCCAGTATTATTTACCCAAGAAGCCTTCATTAATGTTATTAAAACCAACTCCCCATTTCCAATGTGAGCCACTGTCTTCTCATTTCTTCCACAGGTCCTTGAATATACTGAATATTAGGCATTTAGGTTGACCTCTACAAAGCTAAAAATGATGGTTAATTTTTGACCTACCCATATTCTTAATATGTCCTTTTATTGGCTGCATCCCAAACTAAAGTCTTGAAATACCCAAGTTCCTCTAGGCACTGAGAACCCATGCTTTCACTAGCTGTATAGGGGGCCGCAAATGATCCAAATGGACTGTGTGGTTTTATTATTTAAAGAAACTAAAGGCCACAAGATCCCCTGGTCTCTTTTCCATTCTCATGCCCTGAGTTACATAACAGATTCTTTCTCAGTTGTTTCTGTTTGTCTCCTCACACAGCATGCCCCATATGGCAGGCTAATGATCAAATTAGAAGAACCTGTGGTGATCCAGTTGTAAAGGACAAATTGCCCAGTAACTCTAAGAATCATTTCTAGCAATTATTTACATACCTCGATGCAGAGCCCTGGGACTCTCAATGCTGTGCTTATTATGCATTTTGGACAGAGTCAATAGTCTTTGGGTCCAAAATATTTGTATTTTCCTGGATTTTCAATTTGCTCACATTTAAAACAAAGAAGAACACTGCCCCCATGATTCTTGATTTATTAGCTTCTCCAGAAATTTTAGATCCTTCCGAATCACAGAGGATTAAGGAGAGCTGCACTCCACAGGGCTTGGAGAACTCTTCAGAAACAAATTCCAAGGGCTTTCTTATCTGAGCTTCTAAGTTAGTTTAACCCTCCAACCTCCTGGTCTGCAGTAAAATGCTTAACTCTTTACACCATAAAATCCAGAGATAAGTTGAAAGAAATGTAGGTAGACACTTTGTAATGCTTCTTAAATTTTCTCTTATAATTTGCATAACAAGAAATTTGATCCAGACTGTCAGATATGTGTACACAGCTATGTTTGAAGAAAAATGATCAAAATTGCAATACTAAGCTGGACAGGTTTTAACGATCTTTCTAGTAGCAATTCTTTTAGAAACAACAAGCAATAGTTTTTTTATACTTTATTTAGATTGTTCTCAGTTCTAAGCAATGAAGTTTATACTTTGATTCTAATTCACAGACGCATGCTTATTCAATATTTAGTAGGAAAAACTGTAAGTCACAATCTAAATCAAAGAAAAACTGAAGTAAAAAGGTCTCTCTTTCACTTTGTTCTTTTTTTAAGGTTCTGTTTTGTTTTCATATGTTGTTAGATTCTATCTGCCTAGATCTTGTTGCGAATCTTTGCAGCCACATTCGTATTCTCCTCCACAATTGCATTTTTCCTTACTTTCTCATAGAAACCTCATAGGACAGACTCGAACTGCCTTGGTCTTTTGCTTATTTCTAGAAGATTGTCTCATTTTGCAATTTATTTTCCCCTTCCATTGTAGACATATGCAGCTTAAAAGCACTTTATCTAGTCCAGTTCCTCTGGGTGAATTTATTTTATGTTATTTCTTGTAATTTAAGAATTACAATTCTGAAAATTCACTGCCTTTTCATAGGATAAGTCAGCGGTAGAATAGCATCTAAACTACTAGGGCTTTTTACACAGCACATTCTCCTCTATGTGTGTGTCTATGTGCATGCACACACAAGGGTATGAAAAATAATATTGCTGCAAAATCATAGAAACCTTCATTCTGAAAAAGGATCAAAATGGGAAACTATTGTTTCTTGGCATATCCTCCATCTGTGTCTCTACACCTCTGAAGACAGTTTCCATCACTTCTCTCCTTCGTGGGAGAGTTTGGTGCTCTCTCACTTATGCCACATTATAACAGCAGTTTGGGCATTCTGAGTAGCACACATTATATTCCTTTTAAATACTCTTTGAGATTTGGAAACAAAACGAACATCTGAAGGCCTAAAGTCAGGACTAGAAGAGGCATGGGTAAAGTTTCCTAATGAAATTCTTATCAGGAAACCCTTGCTACTTTTTTAGAATAAGCAGACATATTGTAATGATTGGCGGTAGGGGGGCTACTCATCACCCAATTTTGGAGTTTTTCTCACCAATTCAGTTTTCAATCTTCTGGAAATTTCTTGCTAATTTCTGCTAATAAATCACCACAATTGTCCTGTATCCTTCAAGAAAACCTGTCAAAACTACCTGTGTTAGTCTGGGTAAACTAGAGAAACAAATTTATAGAAACCCTTGATGAATTAGTTAGTGGTTACATGCTGTAAGCAGCAAGGTCAGCATTTCAAAATCACCAGCTGCTCCATGAGTGAAAGACGAGGCTTTCTATGATGGGAAAGAATTACAGCTTTGGAAATCCACAGGAGCAGTTCTATCCTTTCCTACAGGGAGGCTGTGAATCTGTGGAGTTGACTTTGTTTTTTCGTTTGTTTGTTTTATTTTTATTCAATTTCCGAAATAAGCTTTACTAGCATGGTTGCTTTTCTTAATAAAAATAGCATTTTTTAAAAAAGAAGAGATTTTAATAGAAGAGCATTGAATGTTGAGAAAACATCCCTTCCCAGTCAAGATCAAGTCCATAATTCCAATATTAGCCCATATGTTTAATAGCAATCTATAAAGTCCTCTTCAGGCTCACAAAACACAAGCAGTGCAAATGCAGAATGATCACAGGCCAGTGGGTAGAAAGTCTTTGGATCCAGTGGCGTTGTAAAAATCTCAGCACTGGCATGACTTCTCAGCCCCCAGGGCTGCATCAGGATTGGCTCATATGGCTTCTCCTCAGTCATGTCTTACAGGAAGTAAGCCTTGTCAGTCAAGTGAGGGTGAGCGTCTCCTGCTTCTAAGAAGGAAGTACCAGATTTTCCAGAATACTCAGAGGAGAAGACCATGCCCACATAGAGGCTACATTGGCTATCTCCAGATTGACAGGTTAGACTCCCCCCCTACACTCTTAATCCTCCAATTGACACCAGATTAGCTAACTGCCACACTACTCCTTTGGGATCCCAAAACACAATCACCATAATCTTTTGATCTTTTGCCTTGAGTGTAACTGACCAGCAGATCCCCTGAGCAATCACTGTTATGATTCAATCTATTTGTAAAGTTCCCACAAGAAGCCTAACACAGGTATATTATGGCGAGAACCTTTCTATATCCATCAATTAATCACAGTTGTTTATGCATTCTCTTTGTAAAATTCTATGCACATCTGAACTGGAACACTCAGCAATAATTTCTGACTTGCCGTCTTAAATATATAAGGATATGTGTGTATACTGTGTGTCTACTAATATATCCATAATGTACACATACATTCATATAGGCATATGGGAAGTCCAGGAGTGGCTATGCCACAGCGAATTCTATGTCTCTGACGGAAAGAGATAACGACTGACAGCTATCAGTGTAGAGCTGGGGCAACATAATGCAGTGGTGAAATTGTATTATGCAAGTCTAGCATATGACATATGCAGTGGCTATTGACTTGGGCTTCTGTGCTTACACAGTGAACATAACTTAGAAATTAACCTATTGTTTGCTCTTTTCTATCTTAAAAATGACAATAGTTATGATACTCAATGAAGCAGCATTCTCTTTTTTCACTGGTGTCTGAATCTGAATCATGTCTCTGTACTGTGTTGCTAAGCAATTCCTGACATACACTAGATTGCAATAAACATATGGACAAGCACATGCAATCACATCCCTCCCCAAAGAGCCAACAGCCCTTCACCCACCACTCATTCCTCACACCAAGATCTGAAGCCAGAGAGGCATTTTTCATTTTCTTTCAAACAACTTGATTTAGGAAATTTTAGAAATTGTGCTAAATGGCTATTTGTACAAACAATAGTAAGGCAAAATTATTTTTGAATATGAAGAAATGCATTCCTAATGAAAATTCAATCATGAAAGAAATGAACAGTTTGTCATAGTTCAAACAAACTTATAATAGAGTACACTTTTATATAAAAATTACTTTTTCCTATTGAGTAGTTACATGATGCAAATAATCAGGGTGCTTGTCTGGTTTACCAAATGATGGAAGTTCAAGTCTACACTAGATTATCTTTGAGCAAAGAATGGGTAATCTCTTTCTGAACCATACAATGATTTAAAACTATATGTAGTTTACAGGCCTTATATAGGGCTGCCTTAAGTCAGAATGCTTTCAAAAGCAACTAGTGTATATATTTGTTGAATCTAACATGGGTTTATTATGAACTTACTACTCATGTGTCTGCTTATCTTACGGTGGTGGCTTTTGTGATCATGTGATCTATAAGCTACGCCGCTGGTATTTCTAACACCTTCAGCTACCCGTGATGGCTAGGCTGCTGTGGAACTTTCATATTCAGAATTCTAGAAAAGTGAATCAGGCCATCAACTTCTATTGAAACTGGCCTGTGGAAACTTTATGAATCACAGTGGAAAATTGTTTGATATCATACTGGAAGATCCTTGGAATAATAGTAATCGAGTCATCCACTTCTGTGGAAAGACATGAAGCTGAGTCATAATCAGATCAGGAGTTGATTAGGGAAGAAACATCAGTTATTCATAAGAAAGTCCAAGATGAAGTTGAAGAAAAGTAGAACAAGCCTACGAAATCCAAAATATGATGCTGAGCATATCCAATTGAATTTAGAGACCATCCTGGCAACAAATTTGACACATGAGACACTAGAGACACTTGACCATACACGCTGTAAAGTAACATCAAAGATTATTGAAGATGCAGCCAACAGGTCATTAAAAAGACTGGAAAGAACAAAACTTCTAAAATGGATCTCAGAAGAAACTCGGGATCAAAGGAAGAAATGATGGAATGAAAGCTGAAAAAACAATTTTGAAGGATGAATTGAGAAGAATAGGGTACTCTTACAATGCAATGTTGAAGACCTGAAGTTAGAAAACTAAAATGGACGATCACACTCAGCACTTGTTAATTTAAAAAATAATAATAACATTTTCCAACTTGAGCTTAAACACGGAAGGATTCTTTCAGCAGCATGTGAAGCAGGAAACAGTGAAAGAATAATAAACTATACACAGAGTCCCAGTATCAGAAAGAATGGGTCAACATTCGGCCATTTCAACATTAAGACAAACTAATGGTATTGAAAGAAGAATCCAAAATGCTCTGAAGACATTATCCAAACTCAAGACCCCGGGAATTTATGAAGTGTCGCTTGATATGTTTTAACAAACAGCTCGAGCAACCAATTAGACAAGGTCCATACCGGTGCTCATCTTAAAGAAAAATGAATCATCAGAATGCGAAACATATAATATCACCAATATCACACCCAAGTAAAATGAGGTTGAAGGTAATTTACAAATGGTTGTGGCAGGACATAAACAAGAAACTGCCAAAAAGCTAAGCCAAATTTGGAAGAGATATACAATGAAGGATGTCATTGCTGATGTCTGGTTGATCTTGGCTGAAAGCACAGAGTACAAGAACGATATTTCCCTTTGTTTTATTGTTTACAAAAAGGCATTTGACCATGTGGATCATCAAAAGTTATAGATAATATCTTATGGAAAAGCTACTTGATTTTACTCATGGAGAATCTGTACATAGATCAAGAATCAGTAATTCAGACAGCATTACAAGATTCAAAATCAGGAAAAATAGGTGCCAGTATTGCATTCTTTCACCAAATGGATCAATCTATATGCTGAAAAGATCATTTAAAAAGCTGAAATCTTATAAAGAACACAGCATCAGTACTGGAGAAATCCTGCTTAAGAAGCTGCTCTCTGCAGATGATACAACTTTGCCAGTAAATGGGAGAAGGTTTGAAGAGCTTGTTGATGACTCAAAGACTACAGCTTTCAGTATGAATTACACTTGAACACAAAGAAAATAATAAATTCTTAAAATGAACTACTGTATATATTTTTGTATACATTGAGTTTTTCAGCACATTTTTAATGCAGCTTTTGTGGTAAAATTAGATATCTCAGCTGATATTCAGGTCAGCTTACACTTGAGTACATGCCATAATAAAACATAATTATAAATGTGAAACTTTGGAATTCTTAAGAATTTTTTAAATCAACAATCAATGTCCATGGAGACGTCACATAAGAAATCAAGTAATGTTTTGCTTTGTGGGAAATATGCTTCAAAATATCCCCTTAAAATATTAAAAAAACAAAGATGTCACTTTGATGACTAAGGTGTCCCAGACCCAGATGTCTTTCAATTACAATATTGGCAAAGAATATTGAGTATAACTTGGTCAACCAGAGGAAGAAACAAAACTGCTTTGGAAAAAGGCAGATACCATTAGGTAGCCTGCCTTGCCAGGGTCCCGCTAGGAAACAGAGAGGGCAAGATTTCCTCGTATGTGCTTTTAGCATCTCATTAGGAAGGATCCGTCCCTAGGAAATACATTATGTTGGGTGAAGTAGAGTCGTTGAAGAAGAGCACTATCTGCAAGCAGATGCATGGACATAGTGACTCCAACAGGGGATTCAAAAGTAACAGTCCTGGCTGAGCTCCCGTGGCGTAAGTGGTTGAGTGCAGGACAGCGGGCCTCGGGCTTGCCGGTTCAAATCCAGCGGCGGCTCTCAGGAGCAGCGCTGGGTCGCTCCCAAGACCACCAGAGGGCAGTGATGCCCCCCCCCAAAAAAAAGTAACAGTCCTGTTGATGACTGGGAGGGACCTGGCAATCTTCTATCCCATTCATTGTGCATTTCATCCCTGGGCTGCAGAACCTCCTAGAACTTATCCCTAACAACAGTAAAATCTTATTTCAAACATGACATTATTTTGTTTTTCCTATGAAATGTCTCTGTATTATTTTTAAAAAGCAATATACACAATCTGCAAGGAAGAGAAAGAATTCATACAAAAACACACTGTTGATATGTTAAAGGTCATACTTTGATTTATTCCTTAATATCTGTAAAAACACATACACACATAAGCAGCTACCCACAGTTTGACACAAGTAGGTACTTACACCTACATTCATGTCATATATTTGCATAGACACAGAGGTTGACTTCAAGCCTAACTCAAACCCCCATTTAAAATTTGAGAGTTTGATTTCTACCTTTCTAAAGAAAGCTAGTCAAGTTTTGTTCCCTTTCTTTTTTATGGGAGGGGGGGAGGCGCTTTGTTCCCTTTCATGATGTTACTATTCCTATAATGAAGAAGACAAGAAGCAGAATCGCTAACCTGGGTACTAGTGAATTGTTTAGTGTTGTTATGCTCGCTATCTTAACTGCTCTCTAAATTACCCAGTGAACTTGTCTGAACAATCTTGACTTTCTGTTAACAAGATAAAGTGTTTTAGGTTTCAGGTCTTCAGACTAACGTTAATTCAACTACTTCTTCTTAACCAAATAAATGCCAACTATACTTGAACTGGTCATTTTGTTTGGCGTTAATCTGTGCATGTATGAACGAAAATTCTAATAGTAATTCTTCTTTACTTACCCTCACACATAGTACACAATTGGAGGGAGAAACAGAAAGTATTTGCATGTCATGGGAGATAGAAGACTGGTGAATTGAAAAGGAGTTAATCACAAATTGAACTCATTTCTGTCTTAAGAGTTTGTTGTTTTCAAAAAGAACACGTGCAACAAACTTAGGAAGAATTTTGGGGACATTTCCCACATCATATTTTATGCAAATCATAATCATTCCATATGTTGTTTGGCTTGTTATGAAGTTTTAGGAGTAACTATTGAGAAAAATATATGCCTAATGGGACTCTAAAACTGCTTATGCTTTTAAAGTGATGCCCATTTATTATTGTAAGCAAATACATTTTAAAAGGTATAGATAGTCCATGTAAGTAATTTACTTTCCAATAAATTAATTTACTTATCCATCTAAGTTTGGGGTTTTACATTAAAAGGTAAAGTATTTCCTCTTCCAAAATGGAACTTTTATCTACTATTACACTTGACAATAACTTTTTGTTCAATTTTTAATTCAAGAAAAAGCCTGGATTATGTTTAGCCATGTTTATTAAGTAGATTGAAAATACATTGACCTGCTAGCCACAAAGTCAGCTATCTAAACCCACAACTCTTTGCTCCTATAAAGAGTCAATGTTTTAGGAAATCCAAGGAAGCAGTTCTTCCTATCGTCTGAGGTCACCAGTAATGGTTGGAATTAACTTGATGGCATTAATAGGGCATATGTAATAACTGCAAAGAAGAGCTGGCTCACTTGGCAAATGCATTAGCTATTTAAAAGATCAATATCCTTTTGAGATTTCAAGTAGGTATCTTTTCTAAAAAACATATCAAGCAGCTCAGGACTCCATCCTCCTCACTGCAGTGAAAGGGCATTTTATCAACATACAAGTTAGCTGCTGAGAGAATGTTAGGGAAAAGAATGCAAGTTAAGAGTAGCCTTCATTTGTCACCATCAACAGATCATTGACTCTTTTAAAGTAGGATCTAGTTGAGGCAGAAGTCATGAAGACTTTCCCCTTCCAAAGAATATTGTTTATGTGCATCTCTAAGCAGAGCACCAATGAAAGTCTATTCATTGTGGTGGAGAGTTGGAGATCTCTGGATCCATGTGAAGGAGGGGACATGGAGAAGCAATCACTTGGTGAGCAATTCACGTCTTTAGGACCTCCTCTCCTCGGTCATCTGAGAGAGCTTTGCAAAAGGGGATAAAGTCAGAAGATTTTTGTTGTGTTTTTTTTTTGCCACGTTCTTTGAGATTGACCACCATGTAAATCACAAAACATTGTTAAGTATCTTTAAACCTCCGATAAAAAAGCCAACTAAAACAGTGACTTTGCAGAATTAGTGGTCCTCAGGGTGGTTTATTACCTTCACGTTACTACACATCATAGCAGTGGTTCTCAACTTCCTGGGGCTTTGGCCCTTTAATGCCATTCCTCATGTTGTGGTGACGCCCCCAAACTATAAAATTATGTTCGTTGCTACTTCATAACTGTAATTTTGCTACTGTTATGAATCAGGCGACCCCATGAAAAGGTCATTCAACCCGCAAAGGAGTCGTGACCCATAGGTTAAGAACCACTGATAGAGTCTTTGGTAGTGAAAATGGTTAACTGCTCATTAAAAGGTTGGGAATTGAAGTCCACAAACAGGCCCTTCAAAAACCCACTGAAAATCCCATTCGATCCACCTGGAAACTGACACACATGGGATCACCATGAATTAAAATTAGTCTGACAAAACCCTGATCTTTGTTCTGTTTTTAATTGACACTAAAATACGCAACTAAAAATACATATACAGCTTTTGTATGTCACACTAGGGTTTTAGTATGCTTGGGAGTCAGAGGGAAGAAGAGAAAGTAATTGGATACACTTTGTTCTATAGCAAATTGAACAATGAATTGAAGTTAACATAATAGCAATAAATTTCTTTTTTTAGATTCTAGGGTTTTTTTGCTTTTGTTATTTGAAGTGTCATTTCCTTTTTATAACCTACGTTAATCATAGAATTATATTTTTCCGACTAAGAAAATCATGAATCAAATCAATACCGAAAAATATTTTTTAAGATACATTTATTTCGTGTGACAAAAATAACAGGCACAATAATCTAAGTCAAATAATTTTTCAAAGAAGGTTTTCAAAAGGAAAAACGTTTTCTTTAAGGAAGCTTTCATGAAAACTAAATGAATTGTTCCACTGAGGCTACAGAGGGGAAAGGATTGTCCACAGACTACATTTAGCTTGGGAAATAAAAACTGCCCTAAACTTGAAAAAAAGAAAAAGGAAAGTAAATTAGTATTATCTCTTTTTTTGGTAGTTTTATGTATATTTTCCTATGTTGATACAGTTCAGTACATTAATTTGGTCATGAGCTACAAAACACATGTTCATCAACAAATAGATGCTTTTCTCAGAGATGTCAACCAAATTTACTCCAATTTATTACATATTTTTGACTAGTATCATAAATAATATTTGTGCATGGAAAATAATCTCTACAATTCTATATAGCAACACCTACAGCTTTTATAAATTGCAGACAAAAAAATGGCAGCAAATTTGTATTTATATCCCCAAATAAAGAATTTAATGTGAAGCATCAATTCTAAATTTACTATCATTTTCATTTTAGGGAGATATGAAAGGTAAATATTGGTGTATATAATAAATTGATTTTTTTAATGAAGGTATTTCTCATAAAAAATGAATAAGAAGGCTGAGCCCTGGTGGCATAGTGGTTGAGTGCGGGATTGCAGCCCACAGGCTTGGCGGTTCAAATCCAGCAGCAGCTCTCCAGGAGAAAGTCTGGGTAGCTACCATGAGCACCAGAGGGCAGTGATGCCCCCGCAAAAAAATGAATAAGAAATAACATAGAACTTCCATAAGTCTTCCAAAACAAGTGCATAATTTCCCATTCCTAAGAAAGAAATTACCTAAAATTTGGCAGTAAAATTAGTTCAGGTAGACTAGAGAAACAAATTCATAAACATGCCCATGTACACAAGAGAGAAGTTTATATACTAGAGGTATGGAACATTGATAAAGCATCCCAACCCAGTTCAGGCCAAGTCTATAAATCTGATATTAGCCCATATGTCTGATACCAATCCATTAGTCCTCTTCAGATGCACAAAGCACATACAATGATGCCAGGACAATCATAGGCCAACTGGTGCAGAGTCTTGGGTATCCAGTGGTGGTAGAAACATCTCAATACTGGCAGGAGTCTACATGTGGCTTTTCTGGCTTCAGAGGTCTGGTTTCATTAAGGTAGGCCAGTGTGGCTTCCCTTCCGGCTCCTCCAGTTTCCAGAATTCAGAGTTTATCAGCATGTGCCCATGTGGTCTTGTCACTAGAGCATTGCTAAGTAAATAGTCTCTTCCACAGGGGAAATATCGCAAGATTTCCCAGAATTCTCAGTAAAAGCCATACCCACACAGAGGTCCCATTGGCTATCTCCAGATTGATAGGTTAGACTTCACCCCTATACTCCCAATCATGAAATTGACACCAAAGAACATGATTCTTACAGGCAGTTAAAAGCCACATGTATTTATTGTCTCCAAATGCCCATCATTAGAAGTCTCAGTACAGCTGAGGCAGGTCCTCTGGTATGGGGCCCATGCTGTTGCTCACAATCCAGGCATCAGATGGGTTGTACTAATGTAGAACTCAGGACACTTTTCTAAAACTGCAACTCATCGTGAATAACTACTAGCAGGAAATTCTAGACATAAAAATGTAAGCAAGTTTTAGTTGAACATAAAAAGTTGAGATCTTCAAAAACTAAAGGTCAGAAAGTCATCAGGAGAAGAATACTGCATTAGCTTGAGAAGGGGAGCAGAAGGTGATAAGCAGAAATGAAAAAGAAAACTGCAAAGGGAATATCAATGGAGCGATAACTTTTTTCCCTCCAATGATTTTATTGGGGGTTCTTACAGTCCTTATAACCTTTCATACATCATTTGCATCAAGCATATTTCTACATA
Organism: Nesogale talazaci; assembly: GCA_004026705.1. Lineage (NCBI taxonomy): Eukaryota > Metazoa > Chordata > Mammalia > Afrosoricida > Tenrecidae > Nesogale > Nesogale talazaci. The sequence continues at coordinate 43,826 of PVJH01004110.1, read as the reverse complement.
GGTTGTCCTCTTCAACATTTCCTACTTGGTATAAACTCCTCTTCCCCCTCCCTTTTTTTTATAAATCATTTTATTGGGGGTTCATACAACTTCCATCATGATCAATACATAAGTCAATTGTATGCAGACCACATTTGCACATTTGTTGCCATCATCACTCTCAAAATATCCTCCCTCTGGCTAAGCCCCAGTGACGTAGAGAGTGTGCACGGGACTGGGGCACACTGGGTTGGAGGTTCAAATCCAGGAGCAAGTCTGGGCCTCCTACTCCCACCACCAGAGGGCAGTGAGCCCCCCCCCCCCCAAACAACAACAACAACAACAAAATCCTCCCTCCACTTTAGGTCGCCAGTACCAGCTCCCAATGTTTCCCCACTCCCCCTCCCCCATGAACCCTTAAAAATTTACAAATTGCTAATACTTTTCCATATTGTACACTCTCTGATGTGTCCCTTCACTCACTTCCCCATTGTTGGTACCCCAGAGAGGAGGCTATATGTAGATCCCTGAAATTGGTTCCCCCTTTCCATCCCTCCACCCTCCAAGTATCACCACTCCCTCCACGAGTCCTGAAGGGATCATCTATCCTAAATTCCCCATGTTTCTGGCTCCAGTGTACATCCCCTGGGGAATGACACTTTTTGAACCATTTTGAAAGTTGCTAATATTAAAATGCATAAAATTAACTTTTAGTGAAAACATTTGAGGAGAGAAAAAATTATTGTAGAAAAGAAAACAATGCAGAAGATGATGAAAGTAGAAGAGATGAAAAATTCTGAGGTGAAAACATAAAACATATTGAGAGCAAGATTGAAACATGACAACAGAAGCTAAACTTAACGATGCAAAATAAAATATTAAATGGAGAAGAGGACCATATTAGGCAGATGATTTATTTTAAGGTGGATAAAGATAAATCAAGGCAATCTCTTTTATCAACATGATGAAAAATGCTGTCTATTGCTCATCAACAAGAATTCCAAAGATTCAAAAGAAATAATCAGAGAAGCCTTGTAATCCTCTATAACACAAATTTCCCAAGGAGACTCATGTTTCTTTCATAGAGTCCTTTAATAAAAATGGGAGATCTGAGAATTTTTTTAACCAGTGAAGCAGTAATTCACTTGCAAGGGCAAGAAAGAGACTATCAGATAATAAGTTGAAGAATATAAGTTATTTTCCTGATCTTCTAGAAATAATTTAAAGGATATTTCAACTATAAATTTATTAAGCCATTGAGGAAATTAATACACAAATGAAAATGAGTTAGAATTAAACCAAAATTAGGAAGTAAGGAAGAAAAAGTATTGATCACGAGCAATAATAACAGTTATAAATCTGGGTCAAATATTCTAAATGAGGTAAATGTGGGTATATTTATTTATTGGATGATTTCAAAAAATTCTATAAGGGATGGGATATCTGACAATATGAAAATATAAATGACGTAAATAGTGTAAGTTCCTCATTTGACAGAAATCAAGATCAAATTCTTGACAAATTCAATCTTTCTCCATTTATCTTGATGTTACCCATTGACCCAGTTGTGAGGATTTGGTCTTCTTTCCGTTGAGTTGAAATCCACCCTGAAGGCTGAAATCCTTGATGTGCATCAGCAAGTGCCTGAAGTCCTCCTCACTTTCAGCAAGCAAGGGTGTATCATTTGCCTATGGAAGTTTGTTAATAATCCTTTCTCCAACCCTGATGCTGCATTCTTCTTCATATAACCCAGCTTCTCTGGTTATTTGCTCATCGTACATGTTTAATAAGTATAATGAGAAAATACAATCCTGAAGGTGACCTTTCATGATTTTAAACCTTGCACTATTCCCTTGTTCACACAGCTGCCTCTTTATCCATGTACAGCTTTCACAGGGGTCCAGTGATGTGTTCTGGAATTCTGATTCTTCTCAAAACCATGCACGGTCCCCCTACCTTACTCCCAAATTAAGCATTGAACTGGTAACCTCCAGGTCAGCAGTTCAAACCCACCAGGCACTCCTAATGAAAAGAAGGAAGCTATCTCTCCTGTCAAGATTAACAGCTTCTGAAACCCCAGATGAGAATAGTATGAGTCAGAATCAACTTGACGGCAGTGGACTTGGTTTGCTGTTCTTTTCTTGATTTCATGGAAACTCTGCTCTTTAGAAACTAAAACAACAACCAAACCAAGCATGATGAGAAGAGTAGGTATAAGACACACATGTAAAATTATCCCATAAAATTATGCAGTATGAGTGTTGAAAAATCACTACATAAAAGAAACTCTTCCCAAAGATCAAGTGGTCCTTTCCTATAGAAAGGAGGTTTGCATACTATTTAGTGATTATTTGCTCTCTTAGAATAGTTAAAGTATTCACATGAAAGTTCTTGGGGGGGGGGTGCAATTAGTTTTATTTTTAGGGTTAAAATCCTTTTTTTTAAAAAAAATTGTTTTATTGTGGGTTCTTGCAGCTCTTATAACATTCCATCTGCTTTATACCTCAATTTCCTCTGCTCTTCTCATTCCAAATGTTCCCATTTCCAGACTTAGTTTCCATTGTCTTCCTAATATATAAGACAGGAACAAGTAGAGATAGGAACATTATAGTCACTCTTAGAGCTTACAAATATCATCCTAGAAGTAACTATGGAAGTTGGCATACAATAAATATATTGGAAAAGGAGAAAGGTTTTATTTTCCAATTATGCTTAGATAAAATACAATTGTGATAACAGATTACATTTATTCTAAGAGTATTTCTCTTGGGCAGCTTTTACTTCCTGAACAATAGTAGCTATTCATTGTGTTTGTTTAGAAGCATGGGAGATGTACACACACATACGTTCATTCTCAAGGTCAAACGCCTAATGAGATTTATCATGGGTAAGTAACCATTTGGTTTTATATATCATCTTTTTCTAGGTATATTAAAGAAAAGTGTTAACTATTTGTGTTAGATGGAATTCTCTAGAGAAGCAAAACAATGTAGGTGTGTATATAGAAAAAGAATTAAATCAAGAATGACTCACACAGTTATAAAAGTGGGTAAATCCTTTGAAGTTCAAGTTCATGGGTCAAATGGAAGCAGTTATCTTCTGCTGACTCCCATAGTTAGAGTGGCTGACGAACAGGAATCAGGAAGATGGAGCAGGAAGACCACGGGCTGCCGGATGCAGAGTTAAATGACTCAGATTGGCCAATTAACTCCAAGGTCAGCAATCTCCTGATGGCTCTTGTAACAGGTCAGTGATGGAACAGGGGGTCAGTGAAATAGAATCAGGTTCCAAATCCAGCTGTCCAAGGGAGCTAGCTTCTACCCACTGTCGATTTAAACGAAGAGTATGCAATACCCCTTTAATCATCTCAAGGCGGCAACCAGATGAAGGAAGTAAAGCTGATATAAAACCACTTCACTAATTTTGTTCATTTAAAGCATTTGATTGCTAACCTAAAAGTTGCCTATGGGAACCCACTGATGTCAACTCAGGACAAAGCAGTCAGCTTTCATAAACACTTGGAAACCATAAAGAGAAGTTGTACTTGATCCTATGTGTCTCTCTGAGTCATACTTTAATTAGTAGCAATGGATTTGGTTTGGTTTGACTAAATTAAAATATATTTTTGAACCAGACCACGTTCCTGGAATTTGCTTCTCTATTTACAGTTTAACAACATATTTATTTGCAGTTTTGAATGCCCAGATTGATCAAAGCGTAAAGATAAAATCAGTCCATGCAAATTCATTAAGAATCCAAAGTAGGAAAGCCAATCAGTTGCCATTAAGGTAATTCTGAATCGTGGCAACCCCATGAGGCTCAGAATGGAAATATGCTTCAAAGAGCTTTCAAGAGCCTCTTTTTTCCCCTCCAGAAGTACATTTCCAGGCCTGTCTTCAAAGCTGTTTAAGTAGAGTCCACTCTCCAACTTCTGGGTTAGAAACTGAGTTTGTTAAATAGTTTTACACCCAGATACTCTGAGGAATGAAAGGGAATTATTATCCACCTCTTTATTTCTAAATAGCTCCTCTCTGAGAGCACTTAACAGAGACACACATCCACATTCATGTAACAAACACAGAGGGACTGAGGCCTTACTATTCAAAAGCCCTTTTCTAGGACCTGACGGTGAAGCAGCAAAGGAAACAAAGTAACTTCTCTGCTCAAATTCTACCTGGATGACCAGAGATTTTGCTGATGATGTACTAATCATTCTGGAGGCCAAAGGGACAGGATTTCAAGATTTGAGAAAATAGAATATCGGGTCAGAAATGAAGCTGTATAAAAGCATTCGAGGGAAAAAAAAAAAGCTTTCGAGAAATGGGATTGAGGATAACTTTGAGATCCTAGTTATTGTTCATATCTTAAATTATGGTATGTGTATTGATTATTTGCTAATACTGGGGGGAAAAGCATTACTGTGTAGAATATGTATTACAGAGATGTCCTGTATTTATCTTATGTCCCATCAAAAGGCAATAGGGCTGTTGCTGCCCACTTGCAAGTAGCACCTACGTATCATGCACATATCATACATAACTATCAGTAAACTCAGCACCAGTTTTCTCTTCCTCAGTCAACTAATGATAAGGAACTCACCAGGAGGCAATCAGTACCGACTGAGAGAAAAGTATTACTGTGACAAGAATGGCGACAGTAAGCATCTGGGCCACTTCGTCCTCCTGCTTATACCTTCAGGTGCTGCTGTAGCCTGGTCTCATGTGTTCCACTTCCATTGAACAGCAGAGCACTGCTATGGACATCTAACTTCATGACTGCATAAGAGCACAGTCAGTTCATTATAGCAACTCTTCCCACTTGGTGGCCCATGGTGAGACGTTCAGTTCATACCAAAGCCCAGAAGCAGACCCAAAGCAGCTTTATAAAAAGACAGTAGTTGTCTGCAAAGGATGACTGAGCTTTACCCCCAAACCCCAATGGTTTGCACTATGATTGATGAACAGCTCCTGTCAAAGACATCAAGCAGCAATTGTCTCTGCCACTGTCACCTCAGCTGAATGATAGGGCTCAAGCGTGGAGCGGCTTGCTCAATAGCCTGACTCAATTGAAGGATCTTCTCTTGCTCTGGACCTCACTCAAAGCCAGCATTTTTGAGAGTCAATAAATAGACCAAAGTACCACACTCAAATGGGGGATGTGTTATCTCTAAAAATCCAAAGGTCCAGCAAGTTTTTGTTGTGCCTGCTTTTTAATTGTGAGGTTCGAGATGCAATATTTTGTTTTGGGGGCATCACTGCCCTCTGGTGGTGGGAATAGGAGGCCCAGCCTTGCTGCTGGATTTGAACCTCCAACCCAGTGGGCCGCAGTCCCGCGCACAACCACTACGCCACCGGGGCTCAGCCCTCAAGATGCAATATTTTACCCATCACTCTAGTAGGAATAACTTGAAATACCACATATCACCGAACCACTAGAAATGTCACTGATGTGGATAGCATTGGATTTTTTGTCAGGTTACTTTTTCACCCTCATGCACAAGACATTCTTTCAATTGTTGAAAAACAATGCCTCAGATACATGTGAAAGTTAGATATTGAATAAGGAAGACTGGAGAAGAATGGATGCACTGGAATTATGGTGCTAGTGAAGAATGTGTAACTCCAAAAGAAAAAAAAACAGATATGTCTTCGAAGAAGTAGAGCCTTCCTCCAAAATTCCTGGTATCACTATTCCCATTACTGCTTCTGAGAGGTTCATCTGCTCTGGATTGCATGTGTCATAGACTCTTATCTGTACAGTGTACATGCTCTGGTCTAACCAGAACGGAAAGGCAGAACTGATGTCATGATTATGGGGGGTGGGGGGAGGAAACCTCAAGAACCAGAGGAATATTTTCCGTCTCATTAGTGCTGCTCTGTGCCTTAGTTGACCCATCCCTTCCCTGTGACCCTTCTATAAGAGAATGTCCTCTTGTCTATGGATGGATCTGGAGTTTGCGCTTTGACCCCCCTTGTTCTCAGCAATGTTTTATATGGTTTGGGGGTGAGGTGGGGTTCTTCTGGTACCTGTTACCTGCTTTCATTGATACCTTATGATCACACGGGCTGGTGGGCCTCTTCCACGTGGACTTGATGCTTCTCTGCTAGATGGCCACTCGTCTAACTTCAAACCTTTAAGACCTCAGACACTACATCTTTTGAGAACCAGACACCACCAGCTTTCTTCACCCCATTTACTTATGTGCCCATTATGTCTCAGTGATCTGTCAGAAGGGTGAGCGTCACAGAGTGCCAGATTGTTAGAAAAAAAAGTGTTCTTGAGTTGAGGGAGGGTTGAATCAGGGGTCCAAAGGCCATCCACTTCATCAGTGTATTGCCATATAAACACATGTACATAGGCCAATATCACTATTTTTTTTGAGGGGGGGAGCATCACTGCCTCTGGTGGTCGTGGGCGCTACCCAGTCCTGCTCCTGAGAGCTGCCACTGGATTTAAACCACCAAGCCCGCAGGCCGCAGTCCCGCACTTAACCACTTACGCCACCAGGGCTCAGCCCCAAATCACTATTTTTATGAATTAATATATTTACATGAGTGCACACCTAATGTTTATACCACTATCCTTAGCTTTGCTTCCTAGATCTTTCCTCTGTTTCCTTTTTCCTTCTTCCTGCCCCACTGTGTTAGTCCAGGTAGGTTAGAGGAACAAATTTATACACACGCATATGGATATAAGGAAAAGGTTTATATATAAGAGAAATAGGACATTAAGAAAGCATCCCAATCCAGTCCAGTTCAAAGTCATAAGTCCTATATTAACCCATATGCTCGATATCAGTCTATAAAGTCTCCTTCCCACTCATGAAGTCACAGGCAGCATCCTAGCGCCGGCAGGGGTCCCCTCATGGCTCCTCATTTCCAGGGCTCAAGGTCCATCAACAGCATCTAGTGGTGGTAGAAGCAACTCAGCCCTGGCAGGGGTCTCCCCATGACTTCTTCAGCTTCAGAGGTCTGGTTCTATCAGGGCAAGGTCGTGTGCCTTCTCCTCTGGCTCTTGCAGCAGCTCAGACACTGCCAACTTGTCCATAATTGCTTGTGTCTCTGAGACTAACTCCCAACCACTGGGGAAGATAGCTTCTCATCATCACGAGGGAAATATTGGGAGATTTCCCAAAAGTCTCAGGAGAAAGCCATGCCCACATAGAGGCCTCATTGGCTACTCAATGGCTATCTCCAGATTAACAGGCTAGACTCCACCCCTACATCTCAATCATAAAATTAACATAAGCACATTAACATAAGCCACACCCACTATCATGCTCACTCGTCTGCTTCTTTAGTAATTCCACTTAGCTAGATTGCTGGTGCTCAAATACCACTGGGATGTCTGAGTCCTCCTTGTTGCTTTTAATTTGCTAGTTATTACCTTGTCTGTGGTTTCATTTGCTTACTACTCCCTTCCCTATCTTCTTCTTTCTCTCTGGAACCATCGCTTCTGTTGCCTTTTCCTTGAATTTGCTTCCCATATGTATCTTATATTTGTAGGAAAAACAACACTAAGACAAAACAAAAATAAAAGATTGAATAGAAAGAAAAAATATACACACAATGAAATGCATAGATCATTCCAGATCTGTCTACTGACCTTTATGACTATCTCCCGACTGGCCCTGGAGGATTCCAGGAGCTGGTTGTCCTCACTTGAAGTCTATCTGGGGGGTTTCGCGGGGTGTTGTAGCTTTGCTTTGCTCCCATTGCTGATCTGATATGTTCCCTTCTGGGTTTGCCATCTTGGCAATGAGAGAGCAGAAGGCCATGTGTGCAGCTATCCTGTAAAATGTCAGAAAAGTCAGGGGAGGGCACAGTGGGGGAAAAGGAACTATGGGGAGGAATGTGTGTCCTACTGAGATCGAAGAGATCAAATGGCACAGACTGCAAATGGTTTGGGGGCTTTCATGGTCATGCATAGTCTTCTGTAACCTACGTGCCCAGCATTTCAGTTCAAATATAATTCCCTTCTCTGATCCTGGATTTTACTCTTTAGTGTGCTTATATCACACGGGCTGGTGGGCTCATTCTGTAGCATGTGTGTCTTATTGACATCTCATTAGATGCCTGATCATTTTAATATAGGGGTCCTTATGTTGTAATGGTTACATGTGGGGCTGCTAATCCCAGTGTGAGTATTTTGAAACCACCAGCGGCTCCTTGGGAGAAAGATAGGGCTTTCTATTCCATGTGAGTTACAGTATGAGAAACTAGCTCTTCCTGTTCTAGTGGATAACTATGGCATCCACTTGATGGCAGTGAGAGAGTTTTATTTTAATATGAGTCTGGGGACATCGGATATTGTTAATGATAGCCAGGCACCAAATGATTTCATTACCACTCAGCTAGAGCACCTATATCTTCAATCATTACATCCTGAGAATAAGAAGCATCAAACAGGACCAAATCGTAATAATAAATTGCTCTTAAATTAGAGTTTTTTAGTAAGTGAAAATTGAAAATTCATTAATATATCTAAAGTTTATATATATATATATATATATACACATTTTCCTGGTACACTCTAGAGGTAGCATTATAAATGTATTGAACAATAATATAGGCAACCTTCCTGGGACATTTTGTGTATATGATTTTTAAAATATTGAGAAAGGAAAAATATATATATAGAAAAGTTTTTAGATTAAAAGGGTGGATTGTTCATTTATACAGATTAAAAACTTAAGTAAGTAAATACTGTTAGGAAAAGCAATAAGGGTTGGACAAAGTGAAATTCTTAATAACATTCATGGACTAAGACAAAACTATGTCTTCAGGACTAACACATGTCACAAGCAGCAAGGAATGCATGAGAATAGTAAATATATGATAGCCTTCAATTGCCAATTATTGAAGATCTCAAAAGCAGTGTTCAAAGTTCAACATTCAGAGTTCAAAGTTCAATGACCTCTATATTCAGAATCTTGGAACAGTCATCTGCTTCTTCTTGCACTGTGCTGTTCTACTTTAGAGTCCAAAGGAATATTTTAGTTCCTTTAATCTATAACAACAGATAAGTTTAAGGTAAAGTCTGGTCCACGTAGTGGGGTTTCCAAACGAAATCTTCTGATATGGCCTATGAAGAATGCTGTATACCTTGAAAAGACAGGATCTAAATTCAAGTCCCTGTAATCTAAGGCCTGGATCACCAAGAGGTTTGTGTGTGTGTGTATTTTTTAACCCATACTTAGGATGAAAATAACCGGGGTTGATTCTCTGATTGGACATCTATATAAGTAGGGGTTTCCCCCTAGGCAGTAAAAAAACCCTTGGTTTATCAAGAACAGAAGTGAAATTAACTTCTCAGTAACAGACATATCCCTCTTTATCTAGTCACGGAATTACTGGGAAATTCACTGAAAAACACCTGGCTCTCAGAGTGTTCTCTTTGGAAGGCCATGGGCCTTGTAATTGGGCCAAGAGACAGCTGTGTGAACAGAAGACGGGACTACCGTGTCAGACTGGGTACATTAAAGAAACAAATCTATAGAAACTCTTATTTTAAGAGAGTTTTATATAAGGGGTAAGTGCACATCAAGAAAACATCCCAACCCAGTGCTACGCAAGCCCACAAGTCCAACATTAATCCATTCCACAAAGTCCTTTTCCATTTCTTGCAGCACGTGCAATGATGCTGACTACAGGCGGAAAGCCAAATCAGTGAGCATGTAAGCATCTCAACCCTTGCAGAGGTCTGCACTGGGTTGCTCCAGCACCCAGGGCTCCATCAGGGAAGATCCATGCAAATGGCTTGCAGGAAGTGAGGCTTGTCAGCTGAAGCAGGGAACCGGCTGAGACAGCTGCACCCAGGTCCAACTATCTCAAAACAAGAGACCCGAGAACTGGAAAGGTGAGGCTGGCCAAGCCATTTATCTCTCCACTCTTCAATTGATCCCAGGTATGTTATCGGCTAGATGTGTACATAGACTGTAACTATCTCAAATATTCAATGGCTTAAAGTCAGGAAAGGTATGTATAAGGGTTTTGTCCTCTATGATACTTATTCCACCTTTAGGCTGAGAAAATAATCAGAAAAGCTAGATTATATAAGGAACAACGCTACATCAGAATTGGAGGAAGGCTTATTAACAATTTACGATATACAGACACCACAGCCCTGTTTGCTAAATATGAAGAGGACTTGAAGCACTTGCTGAAGAAGATCAAAGGCAGAAGCCTTCAGTATGGATTACAACTCAATGCAAAGAAGACAGAATTCCTCACACCTGGACCAATAGGCAATATCATGATAAATGGAGAAAATGTCAAAATTGTCAAGGACTTTGCATTATTTGAATGCAAAAACAATCAATGTTCATGTAAGAAGCAGTCAGGAGATCTAGAGATGAAGAGATATGTTGCATTAGCTAAATCTACTACACAAGACCTCTCTAGAGTATTGTAAAGCAAAGCTGTTGCTCTGAGGACTGAGTTGTTCCCAACCAAAGCCATTTTTCAATGGTCATAGGCATGTGAAAATAGAAATTTAGTTCGGAAGTCGAAAGAAGAATCGATGCATTTGAATTGTGGTATTGGAGAGGAGTACTAAAAGTGCCACAGATTGCTAAAAGGACAAACACACATACTTTGGATGTGTTGTCAGAAGAGACAGGTCCATGGGCTGACTCTAAGGCTACAATAGGCTGAATCAAGTGTGGGAACAACTGGAAGGGTGGTGCTAGTGAACCATGCACAGTTACTATCTGTGTTGCAAACAAAATAAAAGGTATTTGCAATGAAGTTTTTGTTCTTACAGAAGTCTATCCTGCAATCTCTAGCTTTATTTCTATGACCAAGACCATATTTTCCAATTCCTACCCCTTCTTATTGGTTTCCAACTTCCACATTCCAATAATTACCAATACATCTTGATTGCTTGTGTGATCAATTTTTCACTGATAAATTTGGCAGAATTCTTCAATTTCTTTGTCACTCAGTTTAGTGACCAGTGTGTAAATTTGAATAGTATTTATGCTAACTGGATATCTGTTGGGGTGTATATATATATCATTGGACCTTAAGATACATCTTGAAATGTTCTTTTTTATAATAAAGGTGTCACCATTTATTTCTAATTAATCATTTGTGGCATAGTAAATGTGTTATTCCAGGTAGACTAGAGGAACAAATTCATAGACATGCATACGGATATAAGGAGAGGGTTTATATACAAAAGGAATGGAACACTGAGAATGCATCCCACCCAACCCAGTCTGGTTCAAAGTCATAAATCAGATATTAGCGCATATGCTTGATACCAGTCTATAATGTTTCCTTCCGACTCACGAAGTCACAGGTCAGTGGGTGCAGAATCTCGGTGCTGGCAGGGGTCTCCCCATGGATCCTCACTTTCCAGGACTCAGGGTCCATCAACAGTATCCAGTGGTGGCAGAAGCAACTCATTGCTGGCAGGGGTCCCCATGTGGCCTCTCCAGCTTCAGAGGTCTGGCTCCATCAGGGCAAAGCCCTGTGGCTTCTTCTCCGGCTCCTCAGACACTGCCATCTTGTCTTCTCCATGATTCATCGTCTCTAAGACTAACTCCCAACAAGTAGGGAGATAGCTTCTCATCTTCATGAGGGAAATATCGTGAGATTTCCCAGAAGTCTCAGGAGAAAGCTATGCCCACATAGAGGCCTCATTGGCTACTCAATGACTCTCTCCAGATTAACAGGCTAGACTCCACCCCTCCATTTCAATCATAAAATTAACCTAAGCACATGACTGCCACAGTAAACAATGTGATTGCTTTATGCAAATCTTCTCAATCTGCAATCACATTACTATAGTACAATGACTGTCATACTTAAGATGATATAATCTGGCAGCTCATCAAAATAACAGATTGACAACAAAGGAAAATTGTTCCTAACAATAATCAAAGCTTTCTAATGTATTATCTTCTCTATGACTTTACTACATAAGTCAAAATTGTATAATTTCATAGTTATAAGAAATCTAGCCCTCATAATGCAAACCCTTAATAATGCAAATAACATCATGAAGACTAAGAAAATTTAAATTATCTCTCTGAGAATATCTATAAACAGGATGGTGGTTGTTCTTGGGTACCACCAAATCAATTTCATATTATAATATTTCCAGGTACAATAATATGAAACACTGCCCAATCTGGAACCATATCATAGTAATCGCCATGCTTCAGTTCACTATTGTAACACTGCCAATCCCTGTTGTTCAGAATCTTCTTTTTTGGCCCACTCTCTTCTTTACCAAGCATAAAGTCATTTTTTAGAGAATGATCTTTCATGATAACTTGTCCAAAATATGTGAGTGAAAATCTCGGGCCTAAAGAGCATTCTGACTGTACTTCTTCCAAGATAGATATTTTTTTTCTAGGTTTGGTTATTGCTGTTCCTCTGGCAGTCTTTGATATATTCAGTGTATTGGTCAGCACCAAAATTCAAAGGCATTGATTTTTCCTCAGTCCTACTTATTCATTGTTAGATTGGGTTCTCAAGAGGCATAAAACCAGTGGGGTTTGTATATATTCTACATAAAAGAGATTTCTATCAGGAAATCGCTTACACTGTTGGAGGAATAGTCTAGTTCAAGACAGACTTCTCCTGACATATAGAACCTGATGAATAGGAAGCAAAAGGAAATTGAGGAACCAGAACAAGATGATGAAGCAGAGACAATAGGAGCACAGGACAGTAGAAGCTAATGTTCAAAGTGAGCTGAATGAATCCACTGCCAATAGCTCCTGGATCAGCAGACAACTCAGCAGGACTTAGAGGAGCTAGCTCCAGCATAAGCAAAGGCCCACACTCTTTTTGGTTGCTCCCTCTTATCAAAAAGGCTTATGACATCAAGGAGATATCACAAGGCTGTGACTTGATTGACAGGTGTGACTCCACCCCCATTCAGGAGTGTCTCCTTGATATAATCCCCAAACCCCACATCCTTTGTTCAGTTTTCACGTACATATACAGCCACTCAAAAAGTTTACTGTGGCACGGTCAGGTGCACCTTGGTGTTCACAGTAGCACCTTCTGTTTTTAACACCCTCAAGGGACCTTTTTGCAGTAGGTATGCCCAATGCAATTTAATTTCTTTTACAGACATCTCCATGAGCAGTGATTATGGATAAAAAGTCAAATCAATTCCTTGTCAACTTCAATGTATTGTCTCTATTTATCATGAGAATGCCTATTGTTCTGTTTGTGAGAGTGCTGCTTTGTTTATTGTTGAAGTGTAATCCATTCAGAAGCCTGTAGTCTTTCATCTTCATCAATTAATGCTTCAAGTCTTATTCACTTTCAGCATGCAACATTAGACGTAAGATATCTGCCTTTCTGTGAAGGGACACGCATAGTAACATAATCTGACATATGCCATTTGAATATTAAAGGATTAGGAAGATTATTTAAAATTTTTATTAAAAGATAAAATGGAATTATTTTATTGAATATGAATTATAAATAGACAAGACGTGGTTAAGCACTGGGCTACTAGAAAAAAGACAGTCCTTGGTACCTTGAAAGAGAAGTCTGGCAATCTGCTTCACAAAGAACACAATCTCCAAACCCCCCTTGGTGCAGATCTTCTATGCAATGCATGAGGGTCACCATGACTTGGAAGTGATTTCCCCACACCTCACAACGACAACAGCACATTAGAAAATAACCAAAGAAAACAAGGACAAGGACCAAAGTTGGGCATAATTTATCAGGGAGGAAACAGATTTTACCAAGTCGTGTATTCAACAGTCTAACCTCTATCTCTAATGTAGGCATCAAGAACCATAACATCCTACACAGATTTTTGTTACACTTGATAATTTGAAAACATCTTGACCGCCTTTAGCCTCGGGGACAGACACCGCATTTCTTATTTCCTCCAAATAAGATATTTTGGGTGGTCAAAAAAAAAAGTATCTTGAAGATAGCATGAATATGAAGATGATTCAAAAAGTTCATACACAAAAGATAAGGGAGTTTTCTCAATACTTTCTGAGGCATCTTCATGTACTGTACTGTTGTTGTTGCTGTTGTTGCTGTTGTTGCTATTCCTGTTGTGAGGTGCATCAATTCAGCATTGATCCATTGTGACGTGATGCACAACTGAAGGAAACACTGCTGGGTCCTGCGCAGCCTCATAATGGTTCCTAGGCCTGAGCCCACAGATGTGGCTGCTCTGTCCTTCCATCTCGTCAAGGACCTTCCTCTTTTTCAACAACCCTGCAATGGACCAAACATGATGTTCTCCTCGAGGGACTGGTCTCTCCTGACAATATATACAAATCATTTTTAAGAGAGAATTTAAAAGCTACGCTATGCTGACAATCTAAATCAAACTCCTGCTATCGAGCCAATTTTGCCGGACTCATAGCGACCCTGTGGGACAGAATATAAATGCTCTCTCAGATTTCCAAGGATACATTTTTCATTAAAGCAGACTGCAACATTTGTTCCCCCCTGGAACAGTTAATGGGTTCCATCTATGCTGAGAGTTGTAAAATCATATAACTGTAGGAAGTGTTAAAAAGTAACACTAAAAGGTCATTTTAATTTTAGCTATTATTAGATTACAAAAAAATGCGTCTGCTTTCAGTCTGGTCACAATAAAAAAAGGCTAGAAGTTCATGCTTTGAACTGTTATCTTGTTAAACCCAGTTATGACTCAGTGCAGAGCTTTGTCATTTTTGGTGTGATATAAATTAATTTTGAGCACAGATTAAATATTAAAAATTAAAACTTGAAACACATTGTAATATCAATAGAATATTTCTGGGAGTTCATAAAACATATTAATTTGGATCGTACCCATTTATCATCTTAAGTTTTACCTTTAAAACTTAAAAGTTAAAAACTGGTGAGTGAACTGATTGACACCTTCCAAATGGTATCTATATTTTCAAATTTACTCTGATTGACACTTCATTTTTGAAAGTTCAGGTATGTATTCATTTTCCTCTTGATTTTTCTAGAGGAATATTTATTCTGTGCATTCTTTAAGTTTTCAATTATGTACCTGTTTTGTATGAACTATAATAGCTTTTGAAATAAGATTTCCTACACTTTCACTCTGATATGGACTCATTCTTCCCTTTCCTTCCTAACTCCTTTCAATTTCCCTCATAATCACACACACATACCCTGTAAACAGGTCCCACCTAACAGTAGCCCTGCCCTATTAACTTACACTCTGAACTGAATTCTCAATTTTATATTTTAAAGTCTGGTTGAAAAGTCAGCTCCTCTATTAAATCTTTCCAATTCCTCAAATATAGTAAAAAGAAAATGGCTTTTCTTTTTGGATTTTGGTTAACTTTTTAGAAACATCTCTCTGCAGTAATGAATTTATTTGATATGGCTCTTCCATCTGTAGTTCTTGTAATTCACACGAAATAACTGAGAGGAAGCATAAAGCTAAGGTCTGACACACTTTGAAGAATGGTTTGGAAACAATTTCACTCTTTTTCTTCATATAAAATTAGCCATCACAAAATGATACGATCTTTTTTCTTTGATGCCTGGTTCTCTCTACACCTGATGGTTGCACAAGCTGCTGTGCTTCTTCTTTGGTGGGCTTTGTTGCTCCTGAGCTATATGACTGCTTGTTTACCCTCAAGCCTTTAAGACCTTAGACACTATATTGTTTGATTGTCGGTACTGTCGGCTTTCGTCACAACTCTTGCTCATGCCCCACATAGCATTTTGTGCCCACCTTCCTGATATGATCATGGAGGATAAAAGGGTGCAGAGGCAGACAAAGTGGAGGAAACCAATGGTGCCCAGCTACCAAACTATAAAGCATATGGGACCTTAAAGCCTTGAAAGTGAACAAGTGGCCATCTAACGCAGAAGCAGCAAAGCCCACATGGAAGAAGCACAGCAGCCTGTGTGATCTCAAGGGGTCGAAGGGAGCAGCTATCAAGCATCAAAGAAGAAGCATTTCACTACAAATGAGAGAGAGAGAGACTGAGGAGAGCAGGGTGGGAACACAAGGTCCATTTGTGGACAGTTGGACACCCCCTTACAGGGGAGTCGCAGGGAGGAGACGGGCCAGTCAAGGTGCAGTGAGGTAGCAATGAAATCTCTAGTTCCTGAAGGCTTCCTCCCCCCAACTGTCATGGCCAATTCGACCTTACAAATCCAGCTGGACTGGAGAAGGCACACTGGTAGAGATGGGAACTGGAAATAAGGGGAACCCAGGACATATGAACCCCTGCAGTGTCAAATATGACAAAACAACAATAATTTATAAAGCATCTAGTGTTGGTGGGAGAGGGGGCCAGGGATAGAGGGGAAGGGAAGAAGAGTTGATAACAAGAGCTCAAGTGGAAAAGCAGATATTTGGAGAATGATGATGGCAGCAGGCATGTGGAAATATCTGACCCAGTATATGTGTTCATGTATTGTGAAAAGCGATGCGTGAGCACGCAATAAAATGATTTTTTAAAAAATTAGCCTTCACAGAAGGAGGAAGAGAATCTCATGAACAACACGAGGAAGAGTCCTGGGAAAAGTCTGGATTTTCTGCATGGAGAAGTAGTGGTAGGAGAGACCATGAAGAAAGAGCTAGGGAATAAGGAGAGACCATCAGACCTATGGACCAAGTAAAATTGAGTCCCATCAGTTAGGAGATTGGCTTGCGGCAAGAGTGCAAGCGTTGCCCATTGAGCATGTACAGGTGCTAACGACGTTTTTTAGCACTGGATCAAGCTAATGATGGGCTTTGAGTCTGAGCGACAAATGACCAGTGAGAGAGATGTCTGTCTGTCTGCATGGCAGAGAAGAGTTGCTATAGACAAAAGATGGGTCCTCCAGACACCTATGTGTAGGTCCTGGGCTATCCTGATGAATCCGCTCTAGCAAGCACATTGCTCTAAGTCTTTGGATAACTTCATCCTCAGTATGTCAAATCAGTCCTGGTACTGTAGCTTGATTTCCTGTAGACCAAGAAGTGATCCTTATTTAGAGAGCCAACCAAATAAACTATTAGGTCTTCTCTTGACCTCTCAAGGTGAAAGATTGATCAAAGATTCTGTGCTGAGTGGATACGTATCAATAAACCCAGGTGGACCCAAATGATCTCTTTCTTGCATTAATCATGGACAAGACAAGATGGCAGCATCTGAGAAGCCGGAGAAGCCACACGGCTTAGCCCTGATGGAGCCAGACCTCTGAAGGTGGAGAGGCCACGTGCAGACTCCTGCCAGCGATGAGTTCCTTCTGCCACCACTGGATGCTGTTGATGAACCCTGAGTCCTGAAAGTGAGGAGACCCCTGCACCCACTGACCTGTGACTTTGTGAGTCGGAAGAACACATGATAATATCGGACTTATGATTGAATTGGACTGGGTTGGAATGCTTTCTTGATGTTCCATTCCCTTTGTATATAAACCCTTTCCTTATATCCATATGCGTGTATGAAATTTGTTCCGGACTAACAAAAATCATTCACCACATTGTGTAAGCAGGGAAGTTCCAAATCTGGGCAAGTTCCGTGTCTGTTCACCAAAGGATAGTCTGGAGGCTTCTCCTAATCCAAGTAGCTGAGCAAACTAATGACCCTCAGATGACAGGCAGACAAGTTTGTGATGACAGAGGCAGGGGAATCCAAGATCGGGCATGTGGCTGCAGTGGCCCATATAGCCAAAGACAGAAGATAAGATGGTAAGGCACTGAAGACTTAGGATCAGAACCAGAGCTTGATGGAACAGATATATTATCCAGATTCAGTAAAAAGGCAGCAAGTTTGAATTCCCAAAAAAGGAGAGGGTATTTTCCATACAGAAAAGGGTGCATAAAGAAAGCAGAAGGTGCTGGTGGCAATGTGATCTCAGACATTTATTAAGTTCTAACACATTAAATAGATTTCAATGCCATAATGTTCCCTTCCTAAATATCTCTGGGTAGATGCAGTTTATAAACTGATTTTGTCAGTGAATCATTCTTCAGATTCACAAAAAGAATTGATGCTATCTTTGCCTTTTTGTAACGTGATGAAAAACACATAGAGTCTTTGAGTAATTTATTCAGTTTATTTGATATAGGTAACCATTAAAAATAGTCCCTTTAGATGTAGCCATTATGATCCTTAATTCAATAGCCAACATCTAATGGAAAGTAAAGTGGTGTCTAAATTTGGCAATATTAATCATTTTGAATAAAGAGAGTCGAAATAGCAACAAATGTCAGTTGGCCTCTGAATAATTCTATTAGGCAACTTAGCAAAGAAGGACAAATCAAATCATATCGAATCAATCTCCCTCTTCCTCTTTGTGTTATCAGCTCACCATCAATGGCTGGTAATTAAAGTAGCTTCCACTTCCTTTCTAGAATACCTACAACTGTAAAAATTCTCGACAGCAACCTCAAGTTCTTTGTTTACCAGTAGAGATGGTTTATCAAAGAACTAAATGTATTATCATAATGATAAGAGGTGTAATTATTTGTATTAAAATTATGGTATGAATCAAAAATAAAATGTCCTATATGGTGATTTGAGTATATATACAAAAGTGAATACAGTATGTTGTAAAGAATATATCACAAATTATTTTTCATGAATTTGTAGAAATAGTATTAGGCCCACATCAGATACTCTCTTGCATAGATGACTGATTGCCACAAAACATAGGTCAGACGTGTTTCCACCCAACATCCAATTTTACTCTATTCATTCTACTTATGTGGTTAGGTTCTATAATTCATTGCAATTCCCAAGCAGAACTCACAGACCACACTTATGATAATGAAGTTTATTAGAGAAGTTAGAAAGGTTAAATATTGGTGAGAAATGCATAAGATATATTTGTTCAATTAGGGCAGTTTCTTCTCCGCCAAGACCCTCTCCAGCTTGCAGCCTCTTGACCTGACTGCTGTCTTGCTTGGACAACATTGCAACACTCTGCTGTCTGCTTGGACAACATTGCAACAAGACTGCCAATAAATGCTCAGAAGGCATGCCACTGCTCTATACACTTCAGTCTGAAGGCAATCACCTCCAGCTCTGTGGATCAGCAAACCCATCTCCCATAATGAAATATCCAGAGGCACCTCGTTTCATAAGCTAGCTTTCTGCCCTCAAACACTGGTTTCCTTGTTATGTGTCCTGCTGTGTCCACTGCCTTGCTTCTTGCTTTTGCTGATTCAATTGCACCTGCTCCTCTGCCACTCCTCTCCTATAAATGTCATCTTCTGGGTCCAGGAGGTTAGAGTCACAGGCATCTTGTGGTTCAGAGGATGAGCTCCACTCATGCATGGTACTTCCCCCCCAAAAGAAGACTAAAAAATTCACTGTTGAAATATTAAGTATGCACACTTTTGCTTATCAATTTGACATGAATAGTATTTAAGTAATCATCTCTCTGTGCTTTTGGTAGAATTTAATTTTGCTTTAGTTTTCTTCCCAAGTGAGAAAATATCACTCAGATGTTCTATTTTGTTTTCGAAAGAATATGCAGTTGCTATTCTTTGTTGACTTGGAAAGTCTTGTTTTACCCTTTGTTAATAGCAGAGGTTTTATTTCTGTTCTTTTACCTTTTGAAGAAATTTTAGTGAATTGAGTGAAAGCTTACAAACCAGATCAATTTTCCACCCTACAAATTTTTTTTTATTTTGTTTACTTTGGTTTTAGCTTATATGGACTACAAATAATATAGTTAGAAAAAAACACTTTGAAACACATATTCCAAATATTATACACATATTGCACATAATATTACACCTGATAGCTGAATCTATTCCAACTCATGACAGCATGATATGGACAAGGTAGAAGTGTCCTTTATGGCATATTCCAAGGTCATGCCCATAATATTTTGGGTGCAGACTGCTAGGTCTTTCTTCTAAGGGACTTCTGGGTGAGTTAAACTGCCAATATTTTTATTATACATAAGCTATTTTATTGGGGACTCTTAGAGCTCTTTTTAAAATATAAATTTTATTGGGGGCTCATACAACTCCCATCAGGATCAATACACATGTCAATTGTATGCATCCCACATTTGCACACTTGTTGCTATCATCATGCCCAAAACAACCTCCATCCACTTAGGTCCCCAGTACCAGCTCCCCATATTTCCCCCTCTCCTCAATCCTTCTCCACAATGAACCCTAAATAATTTGCACATTCTTGTTACTTTTTCATATTGAACTCTGTCCGATGTGTCCCTTCATCTACTCTCTCCGTGCTCCAGAGAGGTCAGACAAAAACAAATGTGTCCATGAGTAAAGGGTGTGAAGAAAGCAGATGATGCCCAGCAATGAAAAGATACAGCATCTGGGGTCTTAAAGACTTGAAAGTAAACAAGCGGTCATCTAGCTCAGAAGCAACAAAGCCCACATGGAAGGACACCAGCCATGTGACACGCATTATTGAAGAGATCGGTGTCAGGCATCAAAGAACTAAAAATTGTATCATTATAAATGAGGGAAATTACTGAGTGGGGACCCATAACCCATCAATAGGTGAAGCAATATCCCCTCACAGAGGGACTACAGGGAGGAGACGAGCCAATCAAGGTACAGTGTGGCAAAAATGAGGTAGGCAACTTTCCTCTAGTTCTCAAATGTTTTCCCCCACCCACTATCATAATCTCAATTCTACCTAATGCATCCAAGTAGACCAGGGGAGATACACTGGAGCTGGAAACATGGGAAATTCAGGATAGGCGATCCCTTCAGCACCAGTGGTAGGTGTAGTGATACCAGGAGGGTGGAGGGATGGTGGAGTGGAAGGGGGGAACCAGTTGCAGGGATCCACTCTACAATTTACACCCATTTGTTACAGGTCATTAAAACACATACAGTTTATAATTTCCTTTAAGTGTAAAAATATTTGTCTAATATTGATGTATACTGCTGGATGTCATTGTTGAGTCAACTCAGACTCAGTGAGACCTTGTAGGGCAGAAGTGAACTCCTCATCGGATGTCCAAGTGTATAATGTATATGAAGACAGAATGCTGTATTTTTGGTCCATGTAACAACACATGGGTGTGGAAGCCATACAACTTCTGTCAACTTGCTAAGGGGTGGAATCTAGCCTGTCATTTCAGGTCACAACTTGATGACCTTATTCGGAGGTGCTAATGAGATGAAGAAAGCTCACTGGAGGTCAGATATACACACACTGCCCTACAACGCATTGCTGTTGCCAAGACACAAGGAGCTACACTAGAGCCTTGGAGCTTGTGGAGCCATGTGGAGACTCCTGCCAACACTGGATGCTTCCACTGCCAATGGTGCCACAAGATTTTCCACTGGCCTGTGACCTTCCTGCATTCAGTTTCATTGCACATTTTGTGTGGGTCAGAAGAATTTATAGATTGGAATCAGACATATGGGCTACTATCAAACTTATGGACTTGCCCGGGATGTTTTCTTAATGTGGAATTACTTTTTGATATAAAATTCTCTCTTACACAATGAGTGTTTCTAGGTTTGCTTCTCTAGTCTACCTGGACAATGGGTTTGAAACTCTAATGATTTGATTAGCAATGAAATACTTAACTATTGTGTCACCAAAGGCATGTTGACATTAATGCTAGGGCTTTTTTTTAATATTGTTAACCTCATTTAACATGTTCTTTTTAGAAAATATTTTACTAATTGGGAGATCATGCAGATATCACATTGCTCTATGGTGCAATCAAGTCAAGCAGTATTGGCCAGCTGCTACCACAATCAGTTTCTGAACATTTTTTTCCTTCCTGGACTCCTTGATATCATCTCTCTTTTACTCTCCTCCACCCTCAAGTCTTACTCTACTTGCTGTCCCTGTGGGTTCATCAATCCTGGGATTCATATACTGGAAAACACAAAACATATAACATAACTTCAAGAGTTATGACTTAATAATCACAAAACATCTTTGAGATAAATCCTAATGAAAAGAAACAAAAAATACATACAATGTTGAAGACCATCTTAGATCCATGTGCATCAGATGGGGGATCAACTGACAAAAATTTAACTACTCAAGTCAGGTTTATCCCTTTGAATGTCTATATTCATATCTCCAGTGCACTCTGTTTAATAACCACTTTCTTCCCATCCCTCAATTATGAATAGAGGAGATCAATGGAGGAATATTACCTATGTCGTTCCCCAAATGTAACATGGGTTCTCACTGTCATCCATAACCTTCTTCACACTGGGTTTTCAGTTGAGACTCTGATACTAATCCCTTCTTGGACTTTGGATTGTATGATTTAAAATCCTACAATGACTGAAGATGATGTACTTCTTCTCGTGGACTAAGTTGACATCCCACTTAGATGATGCTTGTTTGGAGACAACACTTTAAGACCCCAGATGCTATTTTATCTGATATCTGGACAGGCACCATCTAATCTCTTTGCCACATTTTGATTCAGCACCGTATCTTCTATGTCCCCATCCTGAGGGCGAGAATAAAGCAGACCCATGATGTCAGACCAAAGAGCTCTTAAATTGAAGCTAGGATTTAGTGGGAGATCAAAACCCAATCCTGGATTTATATTCTTGCTGTTATTGTTTGTTTGTTTTTCATCAGCCTTTAGCTCCCTTTCAAAATATCCCCGTTAATTTATCAATCACTCTCCTGGGACATAACAATCTTCCTTTAATATTGTCTTTGATCATCCCTGATACTAATTCTTTAAAACCTTTTGAAGAGAGGGATAATGGGTCAATCTAGGCTAACTCCCTATCACAGTACCTGAATTATTCACTTGTACAAAATCTATCCTTTCATGTCTGGCCGCGTGTACATAAACAATTGGAGTTAATTTTCAGGGATATTTACAACAATAATCATTAAGAATGTCTGTCACAGATTTGTGGCAATAATGCATATCTTAATAAAGCACATACAGCATTGATATAGCAAGACCATGATAGTTCAACAATCTTGGTAAAGCTCTCTTCTGCTTCCTAGACACCATGCATTTTCTGACCTAAAGCCTCAGGTTACAAGCTTGTCTAAGGTAGGGGTCAGTCCACCTAGTAAAGTTTCCACATTGGATCTCACTGATGCAGGCCCTGGAGGATGCTGGGCACCTTGAATATCTAGGATTAAGTGTCCCAGAATTCCATTGCACTGGCCTTGAGTCCCTAGGATGCATCCAGAAGCCCAGGTCAGTGTGGCCCATTCTGTGCATTCCACCAAAGTCACTACCTTCCTAGGGTCCCCCAAAGCATTTTCAATCAGTTTCCCTGCAACTGGAAGTGGGTCCTCCTTCTTTTCCTCTCACCATACATGCATTTGAGTTCCTCCAGACATGTTTATTCCCCTCCTCCTCTCCTGATTGTTTCTCACATCAATATCTCCCATTGCTCTGATAGGGCTGTCTATCTGTCTGGTGGAGTAGGGGCTCATCATAGATTTACATGACCACCACTCAGCAGACAACATTCCTTCCCTCTCTCTTGGCTTTTTGATACCAGCTGATATGAGGTGTCCCTGGCAAAGTGACCTTCAAAATACTTAATGAGAGCAAGTAGAGTCTGCTCACTTTCAGTTTTCCTATTCTCAGATTTCCTTTTATAAGCTTTAGAAAATCTTTATTACTTCCTTTTTCACTTACCTAAAAAGGTTTGTTAATGTGATAATTTTATCTATTTATATCTACTCATGTTTCAATATATTTTACTATATATTATATAATATATATTTTCCTATATGTTATAATAAATTACAAAATCTAATTTTATATATTATTTTAAGTATTTCTACCTATCCTCTTTCTAATGATTTTGTCTGACCACTTATCGCTTGCTTATTTTCCTGTTGTTTGATAAAGTCTGCACTTTATTTACATTCCATCAGGAGGTTTGCACAGGAATATAGACAGCATCACAACATAGACCAGTGCTTTCAACCTTGCTAAGACTGTGACCCTTTAATATAGTTCAAGTTGTGGGGACCTCCCAACCATAAAATTATTTTCATGATACTTCATAATAGTAATTTTGTTACTATTATGAATTGGGTGACCCCTGTGAAAGCATTGATCGATTCCCAAACAGGTCGCAACACAAAGGTTTAGGACTGCTGATGTAGACTAAAAATCTTATCCTCAAAAGACCTCAAAGCAGTTCAACTTTGGTCATAATTTTCCTAATTAACCTGGATTTTCTTCTTTTTTATAAGAAGACATGGATATTACTATTTTAAATTTTTTTTAAAAAATTAGATCCATCCAAACTACTTAATTATCAAGTCGATTCCGACTCAGGCTGGCCCACATGCATCAAGTGGAAGTGTGTTCTCCAGTGTTCTCGATGGTGGTCATCCTTTGGACTTCAGATTTTTGCAGTACCCAGTCACTCCTAAATGCTTGAAACCTCTTCATGCACTTTAGACCTCATGTTTGACATGATGATTCTTCTTCAAAAAATCTGTTTCTTAGAAATACATTTAGTGTCAGGGTGCTAGAATATACTTTCAAATATTTTTTGTGAAAATATATTAATTCTCTAATGTAATTCAAAGATACATTCACTGGATACATAAATCTAAGTTTAATTGAATCTCTCACACCTGAAAGATCCCCTCTCCCAGTATCCCAGTTTCCATGTTGTATTTGAAAAGTCCGCTGCCACTAAAATGGATGTTCTTTACTAGATAGAATCTCCCTGGCTGTATTTTTAGGTCTTATGCTTTTTTTTTCTCCCTATGTGCAGCAGTCCTTCATAAGATATTTTATTTCATTACTTCTCCTTCCCTATTGGTCATGTGTTAATCTGGGTAGACTAGAGAAACAAATCCAGAGAGACACTCATATGTGTATAAAAAAGAATTTTATACACAAGAGCAATTGAATATTGAGAAAACCTAAGAGTCCAGTCCATATCAAGTCAATAAAACTCATATTAATTCTTATTTATGATGCCAATCTATAAAGTCCTCTTCAGATATGGGAAACACATGCAATGATGCCAAGTGAAGAAAGATCATAGGCCATGGGTGGGAAGTCTTGTGAATCCAGAGGCATTGTAAGCATCTTAACCCAGGCGGGGATCTTCATATGGTTTCCTCAGTCAAAAACGGTGACTATTTCAGAGTAGCTTCATGTAGCTTCTCTTTACAGTGTCTCACAGGGAATGAGCCTGTATTGCCTCTAAGAAGGAAATACAAGAGGTCCAAGAATTCTCAGAAGAAAAACATGCCTACATAGAAGCCTCATTGGCTATTTGACCCAATTTAGAGACTAGATGTAAACTCTTCAATCTTAATCCTCTCAAGCCCCAAATTGACAGCAGATTGTGTAACTACCACAATCCACATGCCATACAATTTAATAATTCAATCATTACCAAGAAGTTGTCCAATTCATATCAAGAACATTCTCTTATTCCTTATACTCACTGTTTTCATGCAAATATTTTTAATTGTGGTAAAAATATATACAACAAAACAGTCTCCAATTCCAAAACAGTGCAATTGATTATAATCTTTGTGTTTTACAACCATTTTTGAAAA
This sequence comes from Nesogale talazaci, assembly GCA_004026705.1. Taxonomy (NCBI): domain Eukaryota; kingdom Metazoa; phylum Chordata; class Mammalia; order Afrosoricida; family Tenrecidae; genus Nesogale; species Nesogale talazaci. The sequence continues at coordinate 18,397 of PVJH01004110.1, read as the reverse complement.
AATTTTCCAAATCATTCCCCTATCATTAGCATAAATGCAATGCCTTCTAAGGAACAACTCTTTCTCCTTCCGCCAGGTATCCATTGTATTTATGCCTCTGTATCCACAAAACTTCCTACCCATGTCCTATGATCTTCCTGTATTTGGCATCATTGCATGTGCTTCCTATGTCTGAAGAGGACTTTATAGATTGATATCAGACATAAAGATTAATATCAGACTTGTGAACTTGATCTGGACTGGGTTGTTAGGTTTTCTCAATATTCAATTTCTCTTGTACATAAAACTCTTTTTTATGTTCATAAAACTCTTTCTTATGAACAACTCTCTTTCCACCAGGTAACCATCCAATGTGTCTCCTTTTTTAAGTAATTTTCTTTACATAGTATTCACATTGTGATGAGTAGGTTTGTTATGCCAACATGGCCACAGAAGATTGGTGGGTCTGTTGTGACGGCACGGCCAATGAACACACGGGATGAATTGAAGGGCAGAGATAGGAAGGGCTCAGCGAGTCCCGCCCTCTCTCTTGCTTTTGGATCTTCGGACCAGAGAGCTGCCTTGTTCGTCCTGTGCCTCGACCTCCAAGTAACACTACCCGTGGGACACCTAATCGTGGACTATGGAGCTGTGAGTTGAGGTTCCTTCAAGCCCTACTTCACCACCCTCCTGGGATATACATCTCTTGAGCTGGGGACTGTTGGACTGTGTCATCTGGCTGACTGTTGGTGACCTCCTTTGCTGGTGGCCGCCTATGACCAGATAGCCTGAATTGCTCTACAGATGACTACTCAGCGGCCCTCAAGACTTGAAGAACTGCCAGTCTGCTAGCTGTCTCATGTAAATGAGTTGCACTGAGCAATCTATACTGCTTTATAGATAGTTAACTGTTTCTTTCTTATCTTATATACCTTTTTCTATATATAAATATGTAAAAAGAATTACTAGTGTCCTGATTTTATTTCTCTAAGAGAACCCTGCCTGGCACACACATATATTACATTTCTATGGTTAAAAGAGCGTTTAAAATGAGTTGTATATACATCATCACAATCAGTTCTTATGCTACATTTATTGTTTGTTCCCCAAACCCCCTCACCTCTCCGGCTGCTCATCCTGCCTCCACATCCCTGATAATCATCAGTTAGCGTCTCCAGGCATCTACTCCCTCTGCGGCTCACAAACTGGCAAACCCAATAGAAACAAAAACAAACCAGCAAGAAGAACCAATTATAATACTATAAACTTAAAAATACAAATAAAGAGTAAGAAAGAAATGGCCACCACCAATATTTGAAAAGCCAGAGGGAAAAAATCCTGCCCTGGAACAAGTGAGAAATACTGGAGCCTAGAGAAATTTCAGGTTGGGTCAAGTGGGAGGTCAACTGATCATAGCATAGTTTGATCCACCTCGATCGAGTTCACAGTAGTCTGTCTCACAGTAATCTCTATCTGATAGTCAAGGTTTTTGAGATCCTTGCCTGTGGCTTGAGGGGATATGCCAGAGGCTTAATTTTTATACGTGCTGCTGAAGCGAGCGTGGCAGAGGCTTATTTGACAAGATAGTCTGCAGATGGATTTTGGCCTCTCGCTATCCTTCATAGCCTTCTGCATAGTGGGTGTTCACAATTTAAGCTCTGATACTTTCCCCTTCATCATATTTGAGTTTTGGTACTGTCATCTTTTTATCACATAAAGTGGTGTGCTTCTTCTATGTGGTATTAGGTGATATCTCACCTAGCTGGCTGCTCGTTTGAATGCAAGCTTTATGGACCCCTTTCCCCCCCCCCTTTCCCTTATCCTCCTGGTATCATTACTCTCCTAATTGGTCCTGAGGGGTCTATCTCTCCTGGATTCCCAGTGTCTTCAGCTATGATCTGTACCAGTGTACATTCTCTGATCTAGCTGGATTTGCAAGTTAGAATTAGGATCATGATAGTGGGGGGTGGAAGGGTAGGAAGCATTAAAGAACTTGAGGAAAGTTGTATGTTTCATCTATGCTATACTGCACACTAAGTGGCTTGTCTCCTCCCTGTGACCCTTCTGTAAGGGGATGTCCAGTAGTCTACAGATGAACTTTGGCCTCTACTCTGCACTCCTCCGCATTCAAAATGATATTTTTTTTTTTTGTTGATCGATGCTTGAAACCTGATTCTATGGGCACCTCTTGATCACACAGACTAGTGTGCTTCTTCCCTGTGGGCTCTTTTGCTTCTCAGATAGATGGTCATTTGTTTGTCTTCAAGACTTTAAGACTTCAGATGTAATATATTTTGATAGCTGGTCACCATCAGTTTTCTTCACAACATTTGCTTATGTACCAGCTTTATCTTCAATATGGAAAGGTGAGCATCATGGAATGCCAGGTGAAGAGAACAAAGTGTTCTTGCATTGAGGGAGTACTTGAGTAGAGGCCCAATGTCCATCTGCTACCTTAATAATAAACCTCTAAATATATTTACATAGATCTATTTTCCATCACCATACATAAATATACTTACATATGTACATGCCTATATCTAGACCTTTATAAATGTTCTTTGCTTCCTCGTTCTTTCCTCTATTTCCTTTTATTTTATGCTTGTCCCATTACCATGTCCATCCTTCATCGAGTTTCAGTAATTCCTCTCAGTTATATTGCCCTCGATCAATCCCTACCAGGTATCCTACACAATCCTCACCATCAATTTTAGATCACTTGCTGTTCCCTTGTTTCTGGGTTTGTTCACAACCAATTTCTTTCCTCCGCTTCCCCACCCCCTCACACGCTACCCCAGAACCATCAGCCCCGTTGTTTTCTCCTCCAGATTGTTTATCCTGCCTATATTATCTCGATAGACATACAGATATAATAATATGAACTTAAAACACAAGACACAGTAAAAACAAAGCAACAAAAGTGAACAAAACAACATAAAAAAGGCAATGACAAAAGTAAGAGAAGCTTATAAATAGCTCAAGGTCTATTTAGTGACCTTTAGGAGATTTTCTGGTGGATTGTGATGGGATGCCATGCCCTGGCCAAAAAATATATTTGTGGTATTCCCTGGGGACTGCCTGGATCTGCTCCCCTTGCTCTTTTGTTGCACAAACTTAGTGTGTTGGGGTCACATCAGGTGGAACTCCTACACTGACTCCATGCTGTCCCCTGGAGCACGAAGAGTCAGTGAGGAATGTCTTGTCTTCTAATGGCCTCAGCCCTATGACCAACTCTGCATTGGCTGCTCTAAGCAGGGAAATCATGCTCAAGGTGTGGTGGGCCAGGATATGTCCTCTCTCTTTCTCCACCTTCATTTGCTCCTGTGTGCTCTGATCCGACATATCCCTCTCCCTCGGCTGTAGCTTCAGTGCTGTCCTCTGAAGTGAATTCTTTTGTGGGGAGTGGGGGCTAGCTGTGTGGAATTAGGGGCTGGTCCCCTTTGCCCTCTTTTATCAATTACTTCCTTCTGGTACTTTCTTTAGGTTTATGTTAAATATGTTATTAAATATAAATATCTACTGCCTTCTCCTATGTTTCATATATATATATATTCTTTTAAAATCTATCTTGCCATACAATTCACCCTTCATGTGAATCTAATGAATTTTTATATTTTATTGACATCTTAAGTTAAATTATTACAATTCTCGCTGCTATAAGTTCTGTTTGCTTAAAACATGTCTCGTCATTCTTAGTTGTCTTTTAAGGTTTCCTCACTTTTACAATTCCAGTTTTATCTTATTCAAAGTTATCATAGTTTCATATTATATTTTTATGTTTTCAACATATAAAATCTTCATCACATTGAAATATTATGACTTAAACTCTTCTCAAGAAATTAATGGAACTTTGATATAAAATGCATGAAATAAATAGATCAAATTAAGGTGATTGGAATTTTATGATGAACTTTTCTAAGAAATATTTGATATCATGTAATTTATTTATGTTTTGTTAATTCTTTCAGCAATCTTTCATAGTTTTAAATACAGATATTCTACCACATCCTTTGTTAAACTTAATCTCTATTTTCCTTCTGTTAATGTCTTCCAGTCAGTTTTAATTTTTCTGCTTTTAATATGTAAACAGACAATACTTTTTAAAGTATCTCATCATACCCTGAAAGTTTCTGATAATCAAGTTTGTTTTCAAATATGCTTAATAGCACACTATCCACATAGCATACAATTCAAGAAGTCAATGAAATTCAATTCCTATTGAAGCCAATTGTTGTGTACTATATAGGATTTTCTAAGTGCATGGAAATGTCCTCTGAGAATAGACTTCTTTCTTTCACTTATATATTTGGCAGAGTTCTCTAAAGAAATAAAACTGCAGGTGTGCCTATCTATCTATCTATCTAATCTATTTTAATCTATCTAATCTATTTTAATCTATCTAATCTAACCCCTTTTGAAATGTCTAAAAGAAAACCAAATCCATTTTTTATCATCTATCTACCTTGAACTATATCACCCTTTGGGTTCAAATCTGTGAGTCCAGTGTTAATCTGGAAGCATTTCTTGACTTACGTAGCTTTGGAGGCTAATGAACCAGGCAGGATGATGAATCAGGACACAAGAAGATCAAGGAAGCAAGAAGTAAGGAAGAAATACACTGACTGGTAGATGCTCATACAGATGTATCCATGATCAAGCAGATCAGAACTGTGACTGCAGAGTCCAATGAACCCAAGGTCAGTAAGTTGGATAAAAGATCAAATAGAAGGTCACTGAGTTAGTCCAGCTAGACTAGTGACACAAATCCATTAACACGCATATGTATATAAGAGAGAGATTTCTATACAAGAGGAATGGAACATTGAGAAAGCATCTCACCTCAATCCAGTCCAAGTCCACAAATATGATATTAGTCCATATGTCCGAGACCAGTCTATAAAGCCTTCAGATTCATGAGGCACAGCCAATGATGCCAGGACAATCACCTGCCAGTGGGTGCAGAGTCTTGTATAGAAGCATCTCAGTGCTGGCGGAGGTGTCTTTGTGATTTCTCAAGCATCTCAGCACTGGCAGGAACTTGTAAGTGGTTTCTCCAGCCCCAGAGATCTGATTTCAACAGGGCAAGTCTGTGTGACTTCTCCTCTGGCTCCTCCAATTTCCAGGACTCAGGATCTATCATCATGCTACCATGTTGTCTTGTCAATAGAGCATCTCCAAGAGACTGAGTTTATAGTCTTATACATACTGTGATATTTCCCGGAATTCTCAGAGAAAGCCATGCCCATACAGTGGTCTTATTGGCTATCTCCAGGTTGACACGTTGTCTACCCCTATACTCCCAATCATGAAATGGACAGGAGTACATGATTGCCACAGTTGCTGATGGCTCACAGGACTGGCAGGCAATATAATATGTAAGGCTGTTGATTACAGTCCAAAGAAGCAGTGATTGGTATCCAGAGACTGAGAATCCAGATAGAAGAAGCATCAATAAAACTTGAAGCATTACTTTTTCACTTTTTGAATTTTAGTCTATTTTTGTCTTTGTGCCTAAGGTGTATTTGCATGTCTTGTTAGCAACATATTGATTGATCCTGTTTTCATATCTATTCTGCTATATCTTGGTCCTTGACTGTTGTACTCATTTCATTTACATGCAATGTCACTAATACAGCTGAATGTATTGCTGTCATTTTGTTTGCTGTATTTGTGTGTTGGTTTCTTTGTTGTTCATAACTTTCCTCCTATCTTCTAGTGAAATATGTTTATCAACCTAGCAAGGTACAAATTTCCATTGACAGATGAATGGTAGCTGTGCATGAAGTACATTAGTAGACAATCAAATTAGGGTCTTTGACTTGAAAGGCAAACTTATACTACTGAACTACTACTGACCCAATTTATTTTGGTTATTAGTTCCTTAAAAGTGAAAATATAATAGTATAGTAAATCCCATGGGTCTCACTTAGTTTCAACAATGAACACAATTCTTATCTCTTTACAGCCAAGTAACTTCTGACTTCTTAAAAGGAAACTATGGAGGTGATTGGGAACTGTATGTTGATTTGTGATTCAGTCAGGAGATGTCTATGATATTCTGAATATAGGCTATTATACTTAGGGATCTGTTGTTCAAACTAATACGTGAGCAAACTGAAAAAGTGTTTCACAGCAATATTCATCTAGTAGGTTGTGAGTTCTTAGAAGACCGAAGGCACATCTTCCTCATATATTTTGTTAATATTCTTTTGCACAGAGCTCAGGACATCGTGTAGAGTATATTGAACATTGGACTGAACTGAAATGGAGTTTGCTTTTATCTGTGACATTCAGTGCCCAGTAATGTTAAGATGAACCTGGCCTTATTAACCATTTTTTGAAATGTCAAAAATAATCTCCAAATCTATTTTTTGTATGAGATGGCTCTATTTGAAAATTCTCAACTTACCATTACCATGGAAACCACAAAGATTCTATCATAAATTATGGTTTAAGATTTTTACTTGTCTGACTGTATACAATTAACTTTTGTTAGGTTTAATAATCCAGGAACAAAATCAGCTGTAATACTGACAAAGTGAGTCTATATTTTGTATTACAAAAGATTTAAGTATGAAAATAGTCACCAGAGGACGTGGTTTCTTGTTCCAACTCTTCTACAGCTATTATTGATATATGATATTGAAAAACTATATTTCCCTTATTTGTCTAAATTCCTTCAATCAGAGTGGAACCTGGGAGGCGGTATTTAAGAAATTACTTGAAGTCCCTTCCACTTTAAAGCTCCTAAAATTCTGAAATTGCTATAATTGTCTTGTCTCTCACACTGCATAATCATGCAATATTAATGCCTGGGCACTTTGAAGTAAATCATCACACCTCATGAGCCTAAATACTCCTTCCCATCAGTTTAACTTGACATTTTCACTAAAGCACACTGCAGAAATATTTAAAGCAGCACTGTGGGATAAATCTTGGGGAACTATTAGCATGGTCAGTGGTTCAAACCCACCAACTGCTCCTTGAGAGAAAGATGAAACTCTCTGCTCCTGTGAAGATTTACAGACTATGGTCTCCTATGTAGAGAGTTACTATGAAATGGAATTAACTTGAAGGCACAGGGTGGGATAGTACTGAACAAGTAGACCAAATGAAATCAAAATAGTCAAAACATTCCAAAAAGTATAAGGACAACAATGCTGAAAATAATAGTAGTTACTATAACTATGATCCGTGAAGTTGTTTCCATGCTTATTGATTATGAATACAAGTTCAATTAAATTCTTGATAGCATTAGTATTTTTTTCCTTTTACCCTGGTGCAATGATCCCTTTACAGTGTTAAAATGTTGTGGTGATTTTGCGCCATAAAGTATAGCTGAATCCAGCCATGATATTTTGAATTACCTCATGTATATTTGAAAATTGGGCAAAGAATAAGCAAAACCAAAATAAATCGACGCATTTCAAGTATGGTGTTGGTGAAGAATGTTGAACAGATAGTAGCAGACGATCAGAAGAACAAATAAGTCTGGTTCAAAGAAGATAGAATGATGAGACATTGTAGATGCACATGTAGACTGGTAAAAAACAAGAAGAAGATTCTCAGGGAGATGAACTGAGGCAGTGATTTCAATGATGTGACTGAACCTAGTAATGGTGAGTATAACACAAAAACAGAGATTACCTTGGTGTATATGTGGTTTATTCAGTTGTATATGTAGAGTGACTAGAATGTCCCCAGAATTAAACTCATGTTTCATCCAAATCCATTTTTAAAAGATAATTATTTTATGTGGTCCCATAAGAAAATGAGGTTCAAAAACTAGAGCATATTTAAGGCTTCCAAGTTGGAAAGTAGGAGGGCCAGAATCCAGAATTTGAGTCGATGTTTTTTTTGTAAGCATCTCCATGCTGGCAGTGGTTCTGCAGCTCCAGAGGCCTGGTTGTGTCAGGGTAGGTTCATGTGGCTTCTCCAGTTCTCTGGGAATAGTGCCATGTGTCTTTTCAGCAGAGCATTTCTCGGGGAGTGAGTCCTGAGTCTTATCAGTAGAGAATCTCCCAAGAAATGAGGAGAGAGAGAGAGAGAGAGAGAGAGAGAGAGAGAGAGAGAGCCTGTCTCCTGCTGCCAAGATGGAAATACAGCAATTCCCAAAATTCTCATGAGAAGGCCATGCCAACACAAAAGTCTCATTGGTTATGACCCAATTGACAGAGTAGACTCCACCTCTTCACTCCTAATCCTTTCAAGACCTAAATGACACCAGATTATCTAACTACTCCACTACCCAAATACACGTTCATCCCTAAATCCAAAGTATAGCTAACAGTATATAGCTTTAACAGTATATTGGTTTAAACAAAACCGATAAAACCAGTGGTACCTTAGGTAAAATCTATTATTCTCACAGGTAGTGTAAAAAGCTAGTTAATGCATTTGTCCACTTGCTAGAGCTTTCTCTCTTTCTCCTCCCTCACCTTCTGTCACTCCTTCTCCCTCAGGTTCTCCCACTCTCTCACCCTCTCTCTCTGCTTTACCAAGAACATCTATTTATTGCTAATGACTAGAATCCTCTGCTTTCTCATTGAACAGTACACTGGAAGCTAGGCATTGTGTAGCACACATATATCTTGAAAAGGTGAACAGATCTTTGATGAAGATTGTCTTCCTTGACATTTAAGTGCCTGGCACTATCTAGGCTTCAAACAGTCTTGCAATAAAGACTCTGATATTGACTTTACAATTGAAGATGCTGAAAGAGAGGAGATTCAGGGATTTCTCTAAGGACACTCAACCAGTAAGAAACAGAATTTGAGCATCGTTTCACTATCAAATTTATTTTTTTCAGTTCTTTACTGTTAAGCCCTATAAAGATTGAGGCTAATATTATGATTCCACCAAGTCATTTTTTCATTAAACTACTGGCATCCAGTGTATTACAAATCCATAGTTACTCTATATAGGGATTTGGGGACTTTCCAGGAGCCTCATTTTTCTCTCCAAGAGCAGTTGTTGAATTTGAACCCCCAACTTTGCATTCAACAGTCCTATATTTTATTCCTTCCTCCTGAGAAGCAAGTTAGATGGAAATATGAAGTACAACACGTGCAACCACTCATTCGTCAATGACCTCACTATGCACTGCAATTGTGAAACCTTCTCTGGAAGCACCTCACATGGCCCAGAACCCATGGGAGTTGTGGCCAGGCCATCTTCCACAGGATTCTCTTGTGGTATTTTGGAGTCCCAGGCCATACTGTGGTCACATGAAGGATGACAGCCAATAGACTGCAGAATGTTTTCTTCAGGTCTGAGGAGTCTTAGTGCTGTCATGGAGAGTTTGGGGGGTGGGGGAGAGAGAGTTGCAGAAAGATCTAAGTTCCAGGCAGACAGGGGATGGTGAAACATGGCCTGAATGTGCTTGGGAGATTTTTAAGAAGGGTGTGTACAGCAAAACAGGATTGGGTGAATGAAGGTTGGCTGGATTCTCTGTAAAAGGTGGACAGCAGGAGGCAAAAGACTGCAGTCAACACTCAACCACCAACACAACACAATCCCTAAACCTTTCCCCATACCTCTACTGATTCATTGGGAGGATGAAGTGGTAGGGCAGAGGATCCTGCTGTATCAAACTCATCTCTAGGCATTCAAGAGCTGTCTGGTAGGCTATTAACATGTGTGGGACACCCACACTAAAGACAAAGCAGTCCTCCCAATTCATAACGTTGCTTTTATAATAACTTTGTTTTTGAAATATGAACATGTTCATTAAGTGAGGAAAAAAGCATCAGTGATCAGTAATGATAATTTTTAAAAAGTAAAGTCAGAAATAGTCAAATTGAAGCATCTACTACTTGTTTTGCTCTAGGAAAAGAGTAGTGCTTCCAACTCAGCCATTTCCCACTACTTAACTCCCAATGTCCTCACTATCAGTAACAAAAGTGGTCCTCAGAATTTATGTTAAAAAGCCTTTATCTGAAAATATGATTCCAAGATTTGGGGCTCTCACTAGCTCCAAGTTAGGAGCATTTAGTTCTTAAAGCATGGACCTACTTGATACTCACCTTTAGAAAGGGAACACAGAAGATGTGGGTGCTATATCAAAATATGGTGAAGCAATTAAATGGTGCCCAACTATTAGATAAAATAGCACTTGAGCTTTCAAAGACTTGTCACCAAATAAGCAGCTATCTAAATAAGATGTCAACTAAGTCCACATGGAAGAACCACATCATCATCAGTCACCAAAATATTTTAAATCATACAAAATCATGTATTTGAAGTCAAACTTGAGCTTAGTATCAGGGCCTAAGTGTGAGAATCTGGTTTTCAGAAGGCTATGGACAACAGTGAGAGTCCAAAACATTTGTGGAAATTACACAGGAAGTAAGCCTCTTGTGATCTCCCTCTATCCATAATTGAAAGATGGGAGGAAAATTGTTCCTAAACAGAATGCACTAAGATGAGTTTAGAAAATCAAAGGGATAAACCTGACTTGATCAGTTAAAACTTTGTCAGTTGATCCCATCTCTGATGCATGTTGGACTTGATCTGATTTTTAATATGTTCTGTAATTTTGTTTTATTTTGTCTTTCACAATAGAATTTATCTCAGAGATGTTAAGTCATTGGGGTCACCCTCTTAAAGCTGTGTTATTTTTTGTTTTGTTTTTTGGTGTATGAAACTCAGGAAAGATGAACCAATATAGACATCAACTGGAATAATGGGTTGGTGGGGAATACACTGATGGGGTGGGCAGGAGGGAGGGAAAGAAGACCATGTGAAGAAGTCCAAGAAGAAAATGAATGCTGGGAAACTGACTATGGTAGCAATTGTATAATGCACTTGATATGAATAACTGTGGAGTGATATATGTGCTAACTCCCAATTAATAATAAATGCTTTAAAACAATGAATATGAGTCTAAAATATGTCCTATATGATACATATAATTAATATTTTATGTGCATATCAAAAGAAATGGACCAGGTTCCAGGAGTGCTGCAGAAGGCATCTAGTGGAGTAATTCCTAGATATTAGAAGACAGATTGATGGGTATAGTTAGACCTTGCCAAAAACAATCAACCCAACAAAAAGGAAGTGCACTGCTTTGTGGGACAAATTCTCCCACCAAAGTTAGAGATTAATTGAAGGAAACATTTGGTCAGTATACAGAATTTTAACTTCCCATCCCGGGACAAAGAATCTGGGATTTGGAATTTGAAAGCAGATTCCTTCAAAACTACAGAAAGGGGCTGCCTTTAACCAGTCATTTCAGTCATATTCTCCCAGAGAGAATATTACAATCCTCACTCAGGTGAATGAGGTGAGATAAAGAGAGTCCATCAAGCAAAATATCAAACACGTTGCTCATGGTTCGATAACTTCAAAAGCACCAGTGCTCATCCCTTAACTCTATCAGAGCAGAAACCTGGCCTCTTTTCTTCTGAGCAGCTGGTGGTTTCAAACTGGAATCTTGTGGTTAACAGTCTAAAATCTTGTGGTTAGCACTTAACCACTATACCACCAGGGATACTTTAGGCTTCTTCGTTACCAAAAATTGGGAACAAGAGATTAGGGTTTTCATATGTCTAACCAGAAATTGCTAGAGTAATGCAGTGATATCTGTAGTTATATCACTGCTTTAGAATGATGAAATATCACTTCTCTGTCACCTGTGTCAACGTTTTCCCAATCTGGTCCCTAACAGCCTATCTTTTTTATTATTACTACTTCCATTTGTTTTTTCAAAGAACTGTGCATTTCTCTCTTCCTGTCTTTCCCTGATAAGCTTTCTGCTAAATGAAATACAATGAGGCTATTGGTGCAAATTACCAAGTAGATAATATTGTCTGACAGTGAGGTCAGTAGTGTTGTTAGCAGTGAAAGGCAGTTAAATTTAAACAAAAGATTGTTCAAATTAGAGATCCTGCAAGTTATTGACTGGGCACAAGGGGTAAAATTATAAATATGTTAATATGTTTTGCTATCATAATATGACCTTGCTGCTAAAATGTTGGGGAAAATTTTTAATTATGTCTACATATAGTAGGCATAATGCTTTTCACATCCTTATCTGATATTTGGTTCTCTTTCTGACAGCCAAGATTTAGAGGCAACACTTTTTTACAAGTATGACTAATTTTGAATTCACTTTTATGAGAGATTGCCTTCCTTTATTTGGGATCTTGTAAGAGAGCAAATGAGTTAAATTCATAATTGAAATCACACTGGGATCAACATCAAAATTTTCTATTTTTCATTTTTTGACTGTAGAAGGTATATTCAATATAAACCAAGTGAGAAAATCTATTTTTATATGTTACTCCTAGAAGGCAGTGAAGCATTTTATAGTGGTGTTGGCTATACATGTCTAGAACAAAAATGGTGCTGCTAATCATCTAGTGTATAAATCTAGCATTTCTTTTTCAAATACAGTTGCTGCTTTTAATGTGAAAAAGGCAAGTATTTAATTTCAATATGTAACATGAACAGTATCTCAAATTCATCCTTTTGTAGCATTTCCCTTTTGTTCTTAAGTAAAATTCTCTAGAGGCTGAAAACACTACTACATTATTCTCTTAAATTGTTTCCTAGCTGATCACCACGAAAGAAAAAAATGTTTCATGAATCATATAATTTATATTAGACACAATGCATGCATTCAGTCACACCTTTCTCAACAAGAGCTATATCTTCCCAGGCAATCAATAAGTATTTTTGAAGGGCCAATGTGGACTAGGTATAGTTGAAGATGTCTGTGTACACACATACACACACACACACACTCACAAGGATAAGTAAAAAATTATTACTAGTCTCAATAATATGTTGGCCTTAGTTTATTAGGCTGTCCTCTATTTCCTGAGGGGACCCACTATACCAGTAAGTTACAGAGATAAGCTGAGAAGGTTTTGGTTACTGTATTTTTTTTAAGATTCTAAAGGAGTAATATGGATAGACTTTTTCTCTACAAACACATAATGATTGCTTGAGCTTAAGGAAGATGTTTTAAGAAAATTGAAAACTACATCATTGAGAAAAAGTCCAGAAAAGTTGCACAACGGTGTTTTTCTAAACACTTGCTCATTCCATTCTTTTAGAGTAAAAGGAGAGCTGTTTCAAATGCCAGCAGGTTCACCCAAAGTGACTGGGTTTCAGCAGAGCTTCCAGACTAAGAACGGACAAAAACAAGGAATTGACTCTCCACTTTGGAGAAACCTTATGTAGAGTTTTGAAACTTTGTCAGATACTGGTGGCCTAAGGAATGGCAGTAGGCCTTGTCAAAGAGAGTGTCTGGAGACTGCCCCGAGAATCAGCAGGCATCTGAAATGTGACTGAGGAAGAGCTGCTTTCTCACCACGGTGATATGAGTCAGGTAATGCCTGGGGGAATGAAGACTTTCAGATCTTCATTTTTTGATGCAGCACAAATCAAAGTAAGCAGAAATAGCTACAGAAATTGCTAATGATCAAGACTTAGAATGTGTGATGTATGAATAAGACACAAAAAACAAGTGGAAGTGGCCAAAATTGAAACCTAAAGGTCAATATCCTAGGCAATGGGTACTGCTGGTATTGAATTAAATGGACTGGTATTAGCCATTTTGAATCAAAATATCACAGGCTTTGCTATGCCAGGAATAACAAAATCTAAAGTAAAGATGCGACATTCATTGTCAAAAAAGCATTGCAAAATCAGTCTTAGGATGCAATGTTGTCCTTGATAGAATTATATAAATCTGCCCCACATAAACCTAATCAAAACAACTATTATTCAAATTTATTACTAAATACAAAAGCTAGTGATAAGGAAATTAAAGCATTTTACATTTGATCAAACATATCCTCGAGTTGCATTGATAATTATTGGGGATTGGAATGCCAAAGTTGGAGACAAAGAGGAAGGAAATGTACTTGGAAAATATGGACTTAGGATGGAAATGAAGCTGGCGATTGCATGATAGAATTTTGCAAAATCTACCACTCTTTCATAGGAAATAACTTTTTCAACAATACAAAATAAGACTATACAAATGAAGTTCTCCAGATGGAATATGAAGAGATCAAATCAACCAGAATAGTGAGGAGACAATGAGTAAACTCATTATCAGCAACTAAAACCAGGCCAACAACTAATTGAGGAATAGACAATCAATTGGTTATATGTAAGTCCAGAATAACATTAAAGAAAATTAAAACAAGTCCATGAAAGGCAAAAAAAAAAAGACCTTGATTTTATGCCACTTAATTTAAGAACATTCCAAGATCATGTTTTACACATTAAACACTAATGGCAGAAGATCTGATGAGCTTTGAGAAGACATCATACATGCAGAAAGCAAAAAGTTATTAAAAATACAGGAAAGAAAAGGGTAAAGGGGATGTTAGACAAAATCCTGCTCTTGAGAAAGTGGAAGGAGTACTAAAGTCAAAGAGCTGAATAGAAAATTCTCTAGGGCACACAACTGACAAAGTCAAACATTATTATGAAATGTGCAAAACACAAGACCTAGAAAACAATAACAACAAAAAGGAAGAACATGTTCAGCATACCTCGAAGTGAAAGAACTGAAGAAAAAGCAATCAGGCCTCAAGTGGTAGTCTTCAAGATGCTATGGGCAAGATATTGAATCATGCAGGAAGCATCAAAAGAAGATGGGAAGAATATAGTCACTGCACCAAGAACTAGTCCATATTCCACCATTTCAGGGGGGAGCATATGAGCAAGAACCTAGGGTGCTAATGGAAGAAGTTCAGACCGCACTGAAATTGCTATCCAAAAACAAGGATTCAAGAACTGATATGATATCAATTGAAATATTTCAACCAGTTGATGAAGTCCTGGCACACTTCTGTATGCCAGGAAATTTGGAATACTTTGCCAATTGACTAGCAGAGATTCTTATCTTTACCCATTCCAATGAAAAGTGACCCAATTAGATGCTTCAATTGCAGAAGAATATCTTGTATATCACATGGAAGTAAAATGTTGCTGAAGATCACAAATGAACTTTTGCAGTAGTACACTGACAGGGAACTACCAGAGTTTCAGGCTAGATTTAAGGAAGGATGTGGGCCATGGTGCCATAGTTATATAATCTGGTGTCAATTGGAGAGAATGAAGAGTGAAGGGGTGAAATCTAGCCGGTCAATCAAGATAAAACCAACGAAGTCTCTGTGTGGGCATGGCCTTCTCCGGAGAATTCTGGAACATCCAGTATTTCCTCCCATGAGTTGGAAACGCTTCTCTCTCTCCCTCACTCCACTCACAGCCATTGCAGCTGAACAAACACATGGAACTATGCTAATGCCCAGAGCTGGAGAAGTCACATGGACCTACCTTGGTGCAACCAGACCTCTGAAGCCGGAGAAACCATACAGAGGCCCTGACAGTGCTGAGATGCTTACAACGCCACTGGCTCTAAAGGCCTTCTACCCACTGGTCTGTGATCATCCTTCATTCAGCATCATTGCATGTGTTTCATGAGGCTGAAGCGGACTTTATAGATTGGTTTCAGACATATGGGCTAATAATCAGACTTATGGGCTTGGACTGGCCTGGTTTTGGAAACTATGGTAATGTACAATTACCCTTTATATACAACTCTCTCTTACACACATATAAGTTTCTGTGGATTTGTTTCTCTGTCTACCCAGACTAAACAGTCCTGGGAAGTCATTGCTGATGTCAGGTAGAGTTGGATGAAAGCAGAGAATACCAGCATGAAGTCTACTTGTGTTTTATTTACTAAACCAATACATTTTAGTGTAGGGATTAAAATGATGGATAGCCTTGAGAAGAGTGGGAATGGCAAAGCCTTTCATTGTGCTTATGCAGAACTTGTACATGGATGAAGAGGCAGTTATGAGAGCAGAACAAAGCAATACTGGATTGTTTAAAAATCAGGAAAGGTGTGTGTCAGGGTTGCATTCTCTTACCATAAGTTTTCAACCTGTGTGCTGAACCAGTAATCAGAGGAGCTGGACTACAAGAAGAAAACAGCATCAGGTGTGAAGAAAGGCTGATTAACAACTTGTGATGTACAGAAGACATCTTGCTTGCTAAACGTGAAGAAGACTTGAAGCTCTTGATGATGAAGATCAAGATTTACAACCTTCAGTGTAGATTATGACCCAATATAAAGAAGGCCAACTCCTCATAACTGTACCACTAGGTAGCATCATGATAAATGGAGAAAGAGTTGAAATTGTCAAGGAATACATTTAACTTGCATCCACAAGAGAGCAATGAACACCTTGTACTGGGTAAATCTGCGGCATAACATTTCTTCAGAATAGTGAAAAGCAAGAGTGTTGAGGGCCAAAGTGTGCCTGACCTAAGTCAAGGTATGCTCAATTGTTTCATAATCATGTGCAAGCTGGACATTGAATAACAAAGACAAGAAAAGTAATTGCATTTGAATTGTGCTGGGGAAGTATAATAAAAATATTATGAACTGCTAAAATGACAAACTAATCTGTCTTGAAAGAAATTCAACCTTGCCTTTAAGGAGAGATCTTCCTTGAGACAAAGAGAGCAAGGCTTTCTCTTACATACTTTGGACTGATTGTCAGTCCCAAGGACATCATGCTTGTTAAAATGGAGGGCAATCAAAAAGGGGATGGACCCCCAGGAGATGGATTAGCAGATGGCAACAAGGATGGACTCAAACTTGGAAAGAATTGTGAGAATGGTGCAAAACTGGGCATGTTGTACTATGCCCCATTGTACTAAGGGGCAAAATCAAAGTTAGAGAAATATTTCCAAAAGTGGATGATATCACCACTGAGTGGCAGGGTGCCGAGACAGAACAATCAGGGTGGGGAGATGGAATTCTAAAGCAGATACTTTATCCCAGATTTTAGACCACAATACAAATATTTTGATTGCCAGGAGAAGATGCGGAATATGTTTTCTTTTTTTTCTTTTCTGAAAATGGAATAGTAGGACAAATATGTTCAAGAATCAATGGATTCACTCTCAGGAGAAAACATACAGGAATGATAGCTTTGCATTCTGATATTTTTGTTTTTTGGGGGGTTTGTGTGTGTGTGTGTGTGTGTGTGTGTGTGGCATAACTGCCCTAGTGGGAATAGGAAGCCTGGCCTTGCTTCTGGAGAGCTGCTACTGGATTCGACCCACCAACCCTGTGGGCCTCAGTCCCGCACAAAACCACTAGGTCACCAGTGCTCAGCTGCATTTTGACATTTTTATTTAATAAGATTTTCTATGACTTTTTAGCTCTTTTTAAATATCATTTTATTGGTATATACAATTCAGTGGCTTAAATACATTGAAGAGCTGGGCAATCATTGCCACATCCAATTTCTGAGCATTTCCATCATTCCTGTATCCGTTGTTATTAGTGACATATTTCCCCATCACCTCCTCTGTCATAGCCATGAAGATATATTCATCCAGTTGTTATTACTATGTATTTATGTATCCTAGAGTTCATATCAAGGAAATCTTACAAAAAATCAGCAACCACAAAATGAAATGAAGATAAACCTCCATCCAAAGTAAAGTAGAAAATAATAAACTTAGGAACAAGTAAAACCTGGATCAAAAGAGAAAAACAAGGATGAGATGCTACATTTTAAGTTGACAATAGCTGTACAATTCATTTTCCAATGCACCCTAAGGACAAGCTATTCACCGCTCTAGACAATGGTCCAAGGAAGTTCAGTGGAGAGTCAGTCCCTGTGCAGTCTTGGCAAATGGATTTTGGATTTTCACCATGACCCACAGTTGTGTGCAAACTATGTGCTCAGAACTTAAGCTCTAAGATAATTTCCTCCACTGGTCTTTAATATTTACAATCAGTAGATGACCAGGTCTTATGTGGTACTTTTGTGTGGACTCATCTGAGACCTCATTTGTCTCAACTTTCTTAAAGACACACCTTTCAGACCTCAGGTGCCCTTTGTCTGGTATTCAGACACGATCTACTTTCTTCATGATACAGGTTTACCTGCAGTCACCACTTCACGAGGACAAGTATTGAACTGGGCCAAAGCATAAGAACAAATTGTTTTTAAATTAAATTTAAATTAAGTTTTCACTTGCTTTCATATGAACTGGAACCCTAGTAGCAAACAATATTTTTCACTTACCCTTACATATGCATCTATTTCACAGATGCGTATATTTACTATTAAGACAGAATATGACAGTATCACATGAGAAACATTAGTTCATAATTGCAACCAAGTAATAAATATTGCAATAAAATTATAAAACATCTAAGAATTAATAAGATATTCATATTATATGCCATATCATATGTTGTAGTGGACAGAAGAAACATATTGGAAAAGGTAAACTTCACCTGGGTCTGAAGTATAGGTAATATTTATACAGAAAGAAAATAGACATTCTGGTTAAGGATATGACACGTATAGTAGCTACTATTTATTAAACATCTACCTTATGACAGATGTGCATGTACATA